>VZRO01005152.1:0-82673 GCA_013397915.1 Daphoenositta chrysoptera | reverse complement strand
ACAGTTATTGTTGGGTGTTTACCTTGTTATATATATATATATATATATATATATGTATATATATACACACATATATATATATTAGTAAAGAGCTGTTATTCCTATTCCTCATATCTTTGCCTAAAAGCCCTTAATTTCAAAATTATAATAGTTCGGAGGGAAAGGGGATGCATTCTCCATTCCAGGGGAGGGTCTTGCCTTCCTTAACAGACACCTGTCTTTTCAAACCAAGACAACATAAAATTTAAAATAATTTTGCACTTAAACAAAATCTTATTTGCCACTTATTTTGGGATCTTAATGAAGAAATAAAAAAAATACCATTTCAAGAAAAGTGGCTTTTCCTTTTCTTATTTACTGCAGATTCAAAACCTAAACACAGTGTCTTGTCAAAACTGAGCAGCAGCATTAATCATGAGCTATAAATATGAATACCTGACTAAAAATTCAGGTTTTTTCCTCACAACCTATTTGCAGTATTTTTGTTACTAAGCAACAAAATGAACAAAATTCTTCTATTATCCAAAACACTTGCATTATAGCCAGGGTCGCCTTAATACAACTTTATTATCTCAATTGCTTCACTTGCTGAGCATGTGGAGCAGCAGATTAGGATAATTAGACAAGGAATGAATGAAACTCCAGTGCAGTCACATCCTGAGACACAAATGAAGTATTGATTTTGATGATTCTACTAACAGCCATTTAACATGCATAGCTGCTAAACATTTGAGTTGATATGACTTCATCCTCAATATGTTGTTAAATGTATTCCGGGTTCTGGTTGAGCAAACGATGTTCAGCCTTTATGACACTGCATAGCATTCATGGTTATTAAACACAATTAAGCAATGAGGAAAAAGTGTGAAGGTTGAAGGAAAGCTCACCTGGGCAGCTTTAAATATGTCCTGGTTTCTGAGGTAGGATGAAAGGGAGAAATGAGGTAAAGTGCCTTTTCAACATGTACACCCTTCCATAGCATGTAGCATTTCTCAATATGTTTTCTAGCATAAATCATGTATATGCTTTAATATTGGGGAAGAAAATAATGCACAAGCTAGGGAAAATCTGTGATGTCCCCATCAGAGCATTGTATAACATGATTAATGAATTATGTGCCAACAACTGTGTATAAAATAGTGTCCTGAGAGAGGTTAAAATTGACTTTCAAAAATGTTTCAGAAACATTTTTGCCTTTGGTGATTCATTACAATGTAGGTAACAGAAAATAATAAAGTTAACCTAGATTTATATTCATGTAACTCAGTGTTGAATTTTCTTCTTAAACTCCAGAGGAATTGCTTCTCAAGATTTAAAACTGGTTTTCTCAAGCAGCTTAAGAAATATTTTACAGCACATTACTCAATGGAGAGGTACAGAGGAGAAAGGGAAAACTGCTATATATAATTGAGAGTACAAACATTTCTATCAAAAAATCACATGAACTCAAATATTCCCAAGTTAGTAAGGCTAATGCCCGTAATTTTAGGACTCTTAAATAAAACAGATCAGATTTTCATACACTGTACTCTAACATAAATCTAGATCAACCGCAGTGCCCGAAGTCCTGCCATCTAATAACTTCTTTGAATCTGATCCAGAAGATACAGCAGTATAAATGAGATCATATCCCCTTCTGCTGAGTGGTCAAGACCTCATTGCTCATCCAAAAGACTCAAGGGCAGAACCAAGATAAATAATGAACTGAGAATCAACAGGAGAGAGCCTGGTTCATCCTCATTCTAGTGGACAGACTTCAAGACCAACTATTGGAAGTTAACCTGAAAAGCCAAAAAATACAGTGGCTTTTTAAACTGAGATCCACTCAGAAGGTTTATGTGTCTGCATGGGAGACTTGGTGTGCATTTGCTCAGGCCACTGTGCACACAGACCTTACACTATCCAGCTCCAAAACAGACACCATTTCTGTACAACAGAATTGTGCTTCTGTGGGCTTAATGCTAAGAGCACAATTGCTGTACAGCTTTTGGTTCACCTTGGATCTATCTGGCCTACTGAAACCCAAGTCTCAAGCATACACCTCAAACCAATGCAGAGTTCAGAAACACCAGAACTCCTCTGCTCTTGAAGCATTATATGAGTTCAAGTATTTCTAGATGAGCATGGGCCTCAGTTGCTTAACTGCCCAAAGAGGAGATGTCAGCTCACTGCGTCAGTGGCACACCGTGGTCTCTCTCAGGCACTATGCCTTTCAGCACAAGAAGATACTCAGTGCTCATCATGAGTGGCATTTTGGTCTATGACCGAGGAGTGAACTCAAGGCAGTAGAGGCCCTAGGGAAACTTTCTGATACCCCATCACTACGAATATATTTCAGACTTACTGTGTGTTCTGCAAGAGATTTATCAATGGTGTCAAGGAGAGAACACGTGCTCTTTCTGTCACCAACATCCTTAGAAGCAGCAATGAGAAAGCTGTTAGGGTTTGAGAGCACAGGGGCTAGTGACAGCTAGGGTGATAGGCTTACCGTGATTCTGACAAAAACAAAGTCAGGAAAAGAAGAAGAAAAGAGATGCAAGGCAAGGATTTGATAGGTTAGGGAATGAAGGACTTGCAGGGCAGAAAGCTGAGGATGAGTTACGTTGGTACAGAGTGACAGGATATATGCCACAGATCTCTTTGTGCGTGTTTATTTGAAGATGCTTAAAACAGAGAGGTTCTTTGTATGTTAATTTGGATTTGGCTTTTTAGAATTAGGGCAGCACCAGGTAAGATTGAGCTCAGTCACTAAAACAGTTCATGGCATGTGAGTCCTGCAGTGGAGAGCCAGAGCCAGCACTGTTCTGGCTGGTGCACATTTCCAGTGGTGAGTGGGCAGGTGACACAAGCTGTGGCAGATGCAGCAGAGTCAGCTGTGGGTTCCTCTGGTGACTCTCTGATACCATCAGTGGTGTGAGAACAAGGGACTGGTGTGGTGGGAGAAGCAGTCTGATAGCAGTTTATGCCTGGTAATATTTTTTGCTGGCTAAGGAAATAGCAAACAGATTTTATTAATTTTCTGTGAAATGATTTGGTCTTTTTTAATAAGGCAAACTTCACTGACACAGCTCATCATAATTTGAACTGAAATAACTAGTGGGAGTTAAGACAGAGATCTTCTAAACTTTCCTGTGTTGACACTGCAAAAATGCTAGGCAGAGACTTAGCATAATTTTGAGTTACACTAGGGAAACAATTGTTATCTTGCCGGGAAGGCAGGAAACATCAAACCCTCCTTGTGATGTCTCCTGAGGGAGATGCCCAACACAGAAGTGAAGGTAAGGTTGCAGTTTCCTGTCAAGAATTCAGCTGCAGTTAATTAGGAGATACTTGAGTTATGAACCTAAGAGCAAAGAATCAAGATTTCAAAAAGGAGACAAAATCTCAAAAAGTCCAGCTGCCCTCTGGGTGCTGGAAAAGATCTGGTGTTCAGTGCTCCTGACTTCATGAACAACATTGACATGCTCTTCATCAGTACAAGCTTCAGACTAACACTTTGCATAGCATGAAGTCTCCTTCCCATAAATAAAAATATAAACTGTTGAAAACCATAGACAACAACATTTTGGCTCTAAACAAATGTCGTACCTAACACCTCAGTCCAACAAATCTACTTCAGTTAGCTTTCAAAGCTGTAAACCACGCTTGGCCGTAAGTTATATTTATAAAGTGTTCAAGAAATTCACCAGACTCATGCCAAGAGGCCTTTCAAAGGGAGAAATATTGGCTCATATCCATTTTGATGCTGTGAGAGTAGTGTTTATGAAAAGAAATACAAGTCTTTTAATTCATTGCTTTTATGATAGTGATTTGAATTTTAGAATGATTTAACTGCACAGAAATAATTCTTTAAAAGTACTTATGGAAAAAAACCCTTAATTTTGATAGCATGGGCCACAACATTGCTTGAGAATGATAAACTGGATGGTAGAATTAAAAAGATATATCCATTACTGTCAGACTAAAGAATACTGAATACATGGATACTTCCCAAATATTTCTGTGAACAATATCCACATAGTTAATTGAATGAGCCACTATCACTTTTAGACAACCAATGTACAAAAAGATCTTTGGTCTTGATGTATAAAAATGAATATTAAGAAGAAAACTCCTCTGTAAAGTATGTGTGTCTGTCTAGGACTGCAGTCCTTGGAATCCACCTAAATATTTGCAGTGCCTAAGTAGCCAGTAACACATTTTTCAAGGCTCCCAGCACTGTGCATATCTGTGTGCATGTGTGTGAGCTTGCACATGCTATACCCAGTTATATGGCAAAGATCAGCTTGCCTGATAAAGGGTCTCTATTTCTCACCCTGATGCCAATATTGCATAATAAAATATCCATTGGATAAAATATGCAACCAGTCTGTGGAATAAAAACTTCCACTTCCATAGGGAAACTATGCCACATACTGGTAACTCACTAAATTTCCCTTCCTCTGGCAAGTATAATGGCATAATGTTCACCCCCACATTTACCATACCTTAAAATAATGGTCTTGGCCTTTCCTATTGTTTGCAAAAATGAATGTAACTCCAGAAGACAGATCTGAGCAGTTCTTGCCAAAGGCATGCAAACAGGCGCTTGTAGCCTGCCCAAGATAATGAAGGGATATTACATAAGTCCCTTAAATAGAAGTTTCCTACCAGAAGCAGAGGACTTTATGCTGATTCTTTGGAATGTCACTTAAGAGCAGCAATCCCTGACTGTGCAGACATGCATAGGCATAAACACTGCAGTCATTAAATGCCTCAACAGGGACAGAGGAAGCACTTGCCAAGTATCTAAAAAGCATGCTGACAGAGTCTTTGTGTCTCCATCTAACTTAAAGGGCTTTACCCTCAGGAGGGATAATTCAGCCATATAGCATGTTTAAAAATTATCATACTTGCCCCTGGAGAGGTTATTTCCTACAATATGGAATAACTTACATTTTCATCCTGGTTTGTGCCCTTCCCCCTGCCCTCCTCCCCCGCCACCCCCCCATATTATTTATTAATGCATTCTGCAGATATGAGCCAAAGAATCTCTACCAACTTATTTGCTGGGCTGGCTTTGTTTCGAGAAGCAATTCTACTGAATTGCAGTACAATAAATACTGTTCAATCATTCATAGCTGCCTTGGCTTTTCACAGCTAGCAAGAGTGAATAGATGAAATCATCAGCTATGTGACCACACACAAGAAAGCAGTCTTACAGCTCTGTTCTAGATTACAATGACATTTTTTTCTGAATTATTTTACATGCTACTGGTTAGACTACACTGTGACAAGAAATATTAGTGCAATACAGAAAACTGGTTATTCTAGTAGCCATTTGCCCCCATTGGTCCGTTAAGTCCATGTTCCACACCAGTAATTAAAAGTTTGTCATGGTGTTTTCAACACTTTGAGTTGTAAACAAACAAATAATTAGCTTGGATAATGTTTCTGGTAGCCCTTTCCCCCTGTTTTACTGCTTGCTATTTAGCTAAAATCTGACCTTTCTGTAACAATAAAGTCTGCGCTTTTAACAAAACTTTGAGATGTGAAAAGGAACACTGTGGACCAAGTGGCAGCAGCTCAGGATGTCGGTATAAAGACAACAGGAAGTACTGAGTCAGCTCAGACTTAACATAACATTTTATTTTGCTAGCCATTCACTTTGGTCCATCCTTTTTATCTGCAAGAGACCACTCTAAAAACAAGTACTTCGTGCCAATGATGCAAGAACAGCAATACAGAACAAAAAGAAATAAGAAAATTATATAGTACTGTCAAACACATTTTCTGGACATCACTCTCTTAAAATACTCTTCCTGATTCCTCCTGCACAACATACAGACACAAAGCCTATTAAAGGAACTGGCTGTGCAAATTCCTACAAAAACTAATAGCACAGACATTGTGACCCTATGAAGTATATGCAAATAGATCCAAATCCATGAGAAAGTCACCTGCTTTAGCTCATAACTCTTATGTGGAACCTTTAAAAGAAATGTACTAAAATTCATTAATGGATTGATATGATTTATACAAAGATGATAAATACCTGAAAGCTGAAAACTTTGAGTTCCATGTTTTCAATTCTGTACACTCCCCATGAACTCAAAACCTCAGACCCTTAGAGTCTGAATGACTGCAATGAAAAAATAATCTATGGTAAAGTTTCTCATAACTCCAAGAAGAATATATCCTTCTCTTCAGAGTAAAGCACAATGCTACTAAAACTAAACTAAGTAATAACCAGTCTCTAATGCAAAAATGTCACTTTGGTGGAATATAAAGGACACTGATGAATTAGGTGATGGTACAATACAATGCAGGAATGCTAATTATTTAATCTCAGAAGTGAGACAGCAACTGTGGCCAATGGCAAGGAACAAACTACATCTTAGCCATTACAGAATCACAGAATGAGTAAGGTTGGAAGGGACCGCAGGGGGACATCTGATCCAACCTCCCTTTAAGCAGGCTCATCCTAGAGCACAGGATTGCATCCATGTGGTTCTTGAACATCTCCAGTGATGGGGACTCCCCACCCTCTCTGGGCAATCTGTTCTGCTGCTCAGTCCCCTGCACAGTAAAGTTCTTCCTCATATTTAGGTGGAACTTCCTTTGCATCAGTTTCTGCCCATTGCCTCTTGTCCTATTGCTTGGCACCATAGAGAAGAGCCCGGCTCCACCCTCTGACACCTCCCTTCATATGCTGACAGATATTGATGTGGTCTCCTCTCAGTTGCCTTTTCTCGAGTCTGGACAGGCCCAGCTCCCTCAGCCCTTCCTAGTAAGAGAGATGCTCCAGTCCCTTAATCATCTTCATTGTCCTCCACTGGACCCTCTCCAAAAGCTCCACATCTCTCTCATACTGAAGAGCCCAGAACTGGACACAGCACTCCAGATGTGACCCCACCAGGGCTGAGTAAAGAGGCAGGATCACCTCCCCTGAACTGCTGGAACGCTCCTTCCAATCACGCCAGGTCACCATTGGCCTCTTGGCCACAAGGTCACACTGCTGGCTCATGGGCAGCTTGGTGTCCACCAGGACCCCCAGGTCCTTCTCCACAAGCTGCTTTCTGGCAGCTCAGCCCCCAGCCTCTACTGATGCCTGGGGTTATTTTTCCCCAGGTGCAGGAAATTTGCCTTTGCTGAATAGCAGACAGTTCTCTGCCCATCTCTCCATCTTTTTTTTATTTTTTTTTTTTTTTTAAATTTCAGCTTGTTTCACAGTATCCATTTCATCTACAGCAAACCTGATACCTCATCCTTAATATCATCCTGGTCTGTGTAAGGAGGCATCTCATGTTCGTGCTCCATACAGGAGTAAACAGACATCGAGTAAACAGCTCAGCTTCTTAAGTTGACTGACTGATTATTGATCCCATTTCAAAAGATATGCTCTTCATAAACAAAAATATGTCAGTAAAGTCAAGAGCAAAACAAACAATATCATAGTAACTGAAGACAGAAAGCACGAAAAAGCTCCCAAAGCCATAATCAGTTGAAGCTAACTGTCACTCTTATGTAAGCAATTCTTACAACAGAACTGAACCAAGAAAATACAGTTAACTCATAAATTGCACCAGTGGGTGGTAGGTGGGCACGCAGACAAAAGTGGCATGCCAGGTGATTCATAGTGTGAATTCAGGTTTGCAGTGTTATTGAAAAACATCAGAATTAGTAACACAGCACACTATATCAGTGCTGAAGAAAACTGCTGATTTTACTTCTGACACCCGTGTGTCTTGGACTTGCTTCCACGTGTTCTCTGTTTTCAAAGCAGAATTTGTTTCAAACAGTGGCACTGAAGTAGAAATGGTTGCTAAAACTCAGCTCAAAATAACAGTTTTTACCCAACATTATTTCCTCTCCCCGCCCCCCCCCCCAAAAAAAACCCCTAACCCTTAAAAATGTTTCAAATTAAACGGAATCTCTGAACTGTATTTCAAATGCTATCACGTCTTGAAAGTGCTACCAAGACTCTGGAATTAACTTTTCCCATATGTGTCATGTAGATAGATTAACTGAAGCAAACATTGATTGGCTGCATTTTGAATTTTGCTCATTTTGCTGGTAAACATTACAAGTTTAATCTCAATTTTTAATACAGCTCACTTTCCTCTAATGTATATTACAGCACAAATCAAAGTGAAATTATTCCTCAAATCAAAGAGAAAACTCAGTTCAAAGTAGTCTGGCAAGTTTTACAAAAGTCTCACCCATAAAAGTCTCCTAGAGACTTGCTTGTTAAAGGAATGATGCATGCAGCGCTGTGTGAAATACAGGATTTTTTCCAATCAGATCTCTCCCCATGTCATTTTTTTTTTTTGGTATTATCTTTAGCCTGCAAGTTGTGGTTGTTTGAGGACAAAATTAGAGACCCCCAGACTGCTGTCAACTCTGCCCCAGCTAGTTCTACCATCTATGAAGATTCTTCAACTTTGTGTAACAATTTCTTGCTAAAGAGTAAAGATTTTTCTCTGCTGTTGCAGTGAACTGAAGGTTCATGCCTCTGCTTGTGCTACTTAGCAAAAATATAGAGACTTAATGACAGTGCAATATTAAGGGGAAAACCATTTCTGTCTTCATAGAACATAAAGGAAACGCTTATTTGTTCTGATTTGTGCTCAAATGAAACTATGAAATTGCCATTATTGTTTCCATAGCACCCTTGCTTTTAGCTCTTTCTGATCATTTAGGTCTCAGGGAGAGGTTCAAATGCAGGCAAGGAATCTTCAGCGTAATGGAATGTTCAAAGTCCTTCAGTACTCCAATAAGCTGGATTTATCATTCAGAACTTCAACACCATTGGATGAAAATGAAGAGAGAGTTTGTAGAACCTCATATATTAGAAAAGAAGTAAACTCTACCTCTGGCTGGGAAAGTATTATAGTAATGCAGGAAACTTTTCTTTGGTGATATTTTTAAATATTATATTTTCCTTAAAATTTAATGTTTCACACCGTATTTTCCCAGATGAATTCATTCTGGAAAAGGGTTGATAAATCCACAGATGCTAAAGTTGAAAATCATCTTCCTAACAGATACTGGCCTGGAACAGAGGAGCATGCTTGCACTTAGAAAAGACTGAGATTCAGCACCTAATATGTGCAAGTCCTTTTATGGCTCAATAGTTCATAAAAGAAGTGATGCAAGGGCTATTCAAATGGAAGGTTTTATCACTCATAGGTACAGTATGGTAGTGTGAGGGGAAAGTGAAGCACTGGGAAGAATGAACCCCAAGCACAAAAACATGAGAAGTTGTTCACTGGTCACCAACAGAGCTGAGGTAGAAGTCCTTCCAGAATCTGGCAAAGTTTCAGATATGTGGAGATTGTTTGAAGAGGTCATGAGCTACCTTAGACATCTGCACTGAAGGGAGTGACAAGACTCCAGGTACTTAAGAAGCTGTTTGTAAAGGAAAAGACCATCTCAAATTCATGGTAGATGAGATAGAACGAAATGGGCCTAACTGCTTGCAGCAAGGTAGATTAACATTAGACTGTAGCAAAAACTTTCTCACATAAAGCATTGGAATAGATGGCTAAGGAAGGTGAAGACATTTTCTTCCTAAAACCATATTAGACAAAAATACATCATAAATCATGTCTGTATAGGTATCCAACAACTTCTCCTGCAAGGATGATTTGCTTTGTGCATGGTCAGGCTAAAAAAATCTGTAAAGTTTACAGATTTAAGATTTAAAGCTGTTTATTTTCCCAGAAGACTGCATAAGAAATTTCACAACTACTGTAATTTGATCTGACTGAAAGCAAAAAACAATCCTTTTTAAGTCACAGCTCCTGTTTCTTCCAGTTTGCAGTGGAAAAACACTCTAGGGCAGCAAGTGGGGGTCCAGGAGCTGCTACATGCTCTTTTCATGAGCTCAGTGAGAACAAACCCCTTGGTCTGTAATCTCTTGATTCTTCCCAGCTTTAGGAGACCTTTCTTTGGGCAAGTTTTTGCATTAGAAAACTAATTTGCAGATCAGAATAGTCATCTTCTGAAATCCCCATGAGCCACTAGGTAAAACACAAATCCTACCTGCCATACACAAGTCCTCAATGGCTCCTTTGCATCTGGGGAAGTTGTGCAGGCTTCCTCTGGCACATCTGCTTCCTCATCCTTCCACTGAATTTAAATGTAATCTCTCCACAACTCACTGAATGCAGGTGAAAAGTATGCGGTGCAGGGAAAACAGCAGCAAGATATTCTATGACTGAGAGTGCCATTTCATATTTATCTCTAGATATAAATATCAAAAGGCATTTTAACTACTTTTAATGCCAGATCCTCATGGCATTTTTTTCTTTAAATATATGCTAAAGACAGCAATCAGATAAAGCAATCAGTGAGGATACTCACAGCTCTATCTATGGGTATAAAAATATACAGTTGCTGTCTTTACAGAGAAAACCAGGGATTTCTTTATTTGTGAGCTTATGAATATGTGACAGAATTTTTTGTTCTCAGATGCTTCCTCACAGCCTAAGGAAATGAATGAAATCTGACATTCTTTGGTATCTGGTAGCTGCTAGCCAAAGAAAAAAGCCTCCCCACTCTCCCAAAGAGTTTGTTCAGTCTGCAGGAGGAACCACAGACATAAGAGTTCAAAATGATTAAACTGCTCTGTTCCTGTCTCAGACTGAACAGGTAGCACAACACATAATCATCTTCAGTGGTAATGGAGTCTTGGACTGAGGGAACAAATACCTTAGGAGTTCTTCAGCTTTTTATCATGTTAAAACCTGCACCAGTTATTAAACTTTGGTTCTCCCTGGTATCATTGGCTTGTTTTTCAATGCGAGAAATTCATGAGTTTGTCCTTTGATCAAAATTGACTCCCGGATAATACTGGAACATACTAAAAAAATGATTAGCAGGGGAAATTAGACGTTCACTAGACTGGTTAATAAAAAAGTACCTTTATCCTATCCAAGCTCCTCTGTGTAGCTTCGAAGTTTTCAGATGACTTCGTGGTCTGAATATGGTTCCTGATTCTAGAGACCAGAAAGAAGACCCACTACTTCCTTATTTCCCCTCAGTTTTCAATATACGATTTCTATAGCCTAAAATCAGGCCTCAGAAAGGAACTGCAATGAAAAATTCAAAAAATGAAATTGTCCTATCAGGGAAAAACTCAGACTATATATGAACATTTAACTAACAAATACTGAATTTTAGAGCCAGATACTTGTCATTCATCCCTATCACACCTTTCAAATTCATACACAACAGTTTGTTTAAGTTAAAGGAGTTTAAATGAACTGAACTTGTAACACCTTTTACTAATGTGCATCTCACTTTGCATACTTCTCTTTAGCCACTGAAAATTATTCATAGTAACTTTTTTTTTTCTTCACTGCCAATCATTCATTTTCTAAAATAGAAAGAGGTATCATATGTGGATTTGACACAATCTGTCCTGAATTTGCCTTATTTTTCTCCATTTAGATCTGGAAAAGATCATATTGTTTATTCAACATCATATCAGATATGTTTTACATGACAGGGCCCTAAAAATGCTAAAAAAAATTATATAACGATGGGATTAGAATTCAAAGTTATCTGGGCAAACTGGAGAGATGATAGGAAGAAAAAGGGATTTCACTCAACAAAGGAAAGCCTCCAAAATTCAGGAGCAAATAAGCAGTTGTATGAAGACTGGATGGGAAACATTTTCCTTTATCTAGTAGTTCCTTAAAGCAATTCTCTGATTCATAGTAGATCAGAAGCTCAATAAAAGTAAATAAGAATAAATTATTGTGAAAAGACAGTCATTGTCTTAATATAAGCATATAAGACTTGTATAAATGTTAGTCTTCAAAATAGGGAGAAGAAATCCATAAGCTACCTTCAGCATTGACACAATCTGAGGTAAAATGCTATGTTCACTCTTGGGCAACACTCATTGTGACCAATTTCTGCCAACTGGAGTGGCTCCAGAAAACATAAATGAGAACAATCAGGGGCCTAGAAAAGACGAGGAATAATTATATTAATTGAAATTAAAATTGGAAGAGAATGCTCTTTCTTTTTATCCACGGCACATAAGAGAAGAAGGAATGTGTTTAAAGAGCAACAGAATAGGATCAGTCTAGAAATATTGAATGGGAAATTGGGAATATTGAAATGGGAAGCAAGCAGAGACTAAGCAAGCCTAGGCGATTCTGGGAGCACCACACTGGCAAGTTAGGCTAACATCTCTCAGCGGGGACAAGCCCATAAGCATCCTGTCTTGAAATGCGAGACAGACAAGATGGTTTCACGAGGAACCTTCCAGTCCTGCTATCCATGATTGGCCATGGGTTTACACATTTGAGTCTAAGAGAACAAACACACCCCTGTATTTGACTACAACAAACCATCACACCAAACATATTATAGTAAGTAACTGAGATATCTGTATTTGTAACTGCTACAAAAAGTTCAGCTGAATTCCAGTTGCAATGACAACTGCAATCCTATTAAATACTAGCAATCCTTCTGGACTAGAAAATTGATTTATAATATATGTGTATTTGTAAATCTGTCTACTGCACGTCACAACAGTTGGTGCTGGTTTCTGCTTTGGTACTTTGGCACTTTCAATAAATCATGTGATCTCTGCTGCTAAATTCCTGCTCTTGAAACCCAAGTTGCTTATATTTAATTCTATTTGATTAGGATGTTGGGTGAATGCATTGATTAATAACTGTCACATGTTCCAACATGATAGTGAAGGGACTGCAGAAAAGTTCACATTCAGGGGAATAAACGTAGTGGTTTTAGGAGAAGAGATAGTTCCTACCATTTAACAAGACACTTTGCATAACACAGTTCACAAAATTTTACTCAGTGATTTCCTCTTCCATGTCTAAAATGGTAGGAATGTTCCAGGGCAAACTGAACTTGGACATCAAGATGTCTATATACTGCTATGCATACAATCAGAAGTGTGCTGATTCTAATGCTAGTCAGCCATGAATTTGCATTTGAGTTCATGTCAATGGCCTAACAGAACTGAAAAAGAACTAGATGGAGCTGTGGAATTTTATGTGTATTACTCCCACTGATGCACAGACTATGGCTAGCACACTTCCTGTTAGAGTTTTTTCCCTGATCCTCCCTGCCTGGTTTTTGGTTATTACCAGAGTTGTCCTGACAGCAGAAATCTAGAATGGGAAGGCAGTCCCAGCGGACTGCATCCGAGGTGTGACAGTCATGAGCAGATCCACCTCTGCCTTCACTCCAAGGCTGAAAGCAGGTGGAGCTTCAGGCACCTGAGCAGATCTGTTGGTTTAGCATGGCACTGGTGTGTCGTACAGCAGCCTAGGCTGCAGGTAGGGAAAACCAGGTAGCCTGTGGAACAAGGCTCAGTGTGACATACAGCACACAGTCTGAATCTTTACTAATGAAACACTGCAAAATTGTGCCTTCAGGTCAGCTAAGCATCGGTCACAACCATGGTATTAAACTCTTTGAACCTCTCAAACCATCACAACAACCTTCAAACTGCGTAACAGGAATAGTCGTGGTCCTGGGTACCTCCCAAATCATACCTGGGAACTGTTTCATATGGTTGGGTGTCTCAGGCTAAAGCTGTACCAGGAACCCTTCTAAAAATTCAGTGTTTATTCATCTAGATCACTGAGTTGTAATATTCATACAAGTGTCTGGCACTGTTCAGCTTACAGTTACATCTCTTGCCACAAATACTTCAGGTATCACTTTAAAAAGTAAATGGAAACACCAATAGATCTTTTGACATTATTCCCAGTTATGCTGGGTTTTCTGCCCTGCTTAATACAGAGTGGTATAAATTCAAAAATTTATAGGAGAAGAATCTATTTTTTCCACATGTAATCAAGCTGAAATTACACGTAATCAAGCCTGAAGTTTGTAAATGGAAAACACTGTTAGCTGCACATGCTCCTATAAAATCTTGATCTTCTGAATGTACCTACACATTAACAAAAATAAGAAGATCAATTTATTAATTACATTTATTCCCTTTCTCTTTCAAAATCCTAGGATGAGACTAGTTACAGTTTCTTCAGCTATGACATATGGGTACAGAATATTTTTTCTTTTAAGGGAGACTGTAATTATTTTGTCAATAACCGTCTACAAAAGTAGACACAAATTCCCCCTCCAAAACAGTAAGCAAAGTGAGACTAGTTTTTCTCGTCATAAAAAGAAAGTACTGCACATATTCTGTACAAAATGGTATAGGAAAAAGCAATGTATCTTAATATAGTCTGGAAGCAAAGCCAACCCACTACGCATCTTTGTAACTCCCATTTTCAGACCACAGAAATACAGAATACTGAAGAGAGCTTTTGTAAGCCATGCCAATGTGTACATATTGCAAAGGAAAGTGCTAATGCCAGGCAGACCATGTTCAGATCTGCTGCAGAATTCAGGGCAAGGTAAGGTGCAAGTACCTGAGCTCACACTAAGACTTTCCATGGAGATCTAGATTCCTGTCTGACAGATTTCCTAAGTGCCTCTCGGTTTAGCTGCTACTACAACATGAATAACACATTGCAGCTGTTTTAATTGCAACAACAGCTGTTCTCAAACTTCTGAACACCCAGCTTGCCACACCTTAACACACTGGACTGGGACAGTTAAAAGACAACTCTTCATGCTGGGATCTTGGCAAAGGAGATTCAGCACCCGAAGGATTTCATTTGGAATGTTTTAGAAGCAAAGACAGACCTCCACTCCATTTTGATTCAGGTGACAGAGACAGAAGAATGTGTGAAATAACAGAACAATTTAATGTGAAAATTCAATGACTTAATAAAAAAATACTAGTTAAATGAACTTCTAAATTCCTATCTAATTAAATCCCTTTTGAATTATTTGTCTCTTCTAAATCCTACATATTTTACAAGAAATTTACAGTAGTGTTCACTTGTTTTATTTTCTTTCCTTGTGAATGAACTATCATTACACTACTGTTTTTAATGATATTTCAGGCTGTCAATTCAGTGACAGTTACAGAATTCATTGCAGAAAGCCAACCCCAGCTTTCCTTCATGGTAACTACTGAACATTGCTATATCCCCAGAAGTGACAACCTGCAGGCAGAGACATCAACCCTGGAAAAGGTGTTATTTTCAAACAAGGATGAGGGAACAAGTCAGACTGTGTAAGAAAGATCTGAAGCAATTCTCTAAAATCACTGACATGATAAACCTGGAAATATTTACCAAGATACATAATACTTACTCTTGATTGTCGTTGTTGTTTCTGTCAGAGTGGTGTTTAATGGATCGAATACCTGACCACACAGACTGCAGAATCTTCACAATTAGAAATACTCAATTACCTTTTGATTCTTAAAAAAGTTAGGGGGAAAAAAAAAAGGTGCTTCCAAATCTGGGAATTGATAGGTACTTGTGAGAGTTTGTATACTATTAAGCATATTTAAGCTTGAATTGTATGGCTGTGATGGGGAACAGATGAGCAATTATATTTTTTCAAGTGAGTTAAAACCTTGCTTGTTTTGAAGTCAAGGTGAGGTTTCCTTTTCAGCTAGAACTGTTCATGTATGATTAAAACAGGCTGCAACTCTTCTTTGTGTATACAGGGGCCCTATGATCCATTAAACATGATGTTTCGTAAACACTTGATGTGGTAGCCCCAAAAGAAGCAATTTGCCCACCCTTTCACCCCACCACTTGATCTTGTTCCTCTCATGCTAGCACAAGCATTTATGCAGCTGTGTTGTAAAGAATCAGATTAGGGAAATCCAGGTCCAAACTATTTTGTTTATTTATTTATTTTTATGCCATTTTGCTTTTTTAAGCATTGGAGAATTACTCCTGATGGCATGGCTGGAGATCAGGGGAGCTGATGATTTTTTAGCTAAAGAAAACCAGTGAGGTACAGACAATCAGAAATGTGCCGAAATTAAGCATGAAAGCTGTTACGAGTTAAGAATTTAATCAGCTGCCCAAATGTCCTCTCTTTTGGTAGTATTTTCTTCGCAGGAAAGTGTAATTAATTCAGTATTCCTTTAATTCAATTATTTATTTACAGAATTTAAAAGGTATTCTGCTTCAGAACTGCCAGATTCATGAATTAAATTGTATTATGTGATTTCCAGAAGAACATACTAATACTTGCAGACAAAAATTTGCTTTACTCTGTCTTAATAATTAAAATGAATGGCAATATTTTTTTCCTCTTTGCACAGGTCAGCTTTTCTCTTTAATCCTGACAAATATTTATTTGAGCCTGAGGGGTAATGCATAATTAGATTGATCTCAGTTGATTTTTTAAACACAAAGTAGTAAACCCACCTGACAATGGTAAGAACCTGCAAGATACAATGAGCACATATGTGACACATACTATTAGTGAGTTCATGAAATACTTGCACTTCATTCTGTTTCAGAAAATAAATAAAATTCTTGCAGTTCTAAATCCTTTGAAGAAACTTTGTCAAAGCTCAATTATTTTTGACTTCCATACAAAATCAATTACCTTCTTTGCAGCCTGTAACTGGAAGTGCCTCAAGAAAGTAAACATCTCTAAGATGTCAGCAGAATCCCAGTACTTAATGGCTGGGATCACACCAAGTATGGAATCTCCCTCTGTCTAGTGTCTTCAGTGCAGTGGCTTTGTACCCAAATGCTTTCCAAGTGTGACTACATGTGTGCATACAAAAGTATGTTTCTTTTCACAGAGGACAGCAGTCACATATCTTCACACCGTTATTTTGATGTCTTGAAAACTTATTGTCAATCTTCCACTGGCTCAGCAAGCCCAGTTTATTTAGTGGACTTCCCTCCAGTATAGTATGGTATCAAACTTAAGTGCTTCCCTAAGTAATCATCAGGTTTACTTTGAGTTAATGGAAAATTCATTAAAAAACCATTTGGAATGCTGATTACAGACTCTTCTCCGGCATTTGCCTGTGCTTTCTGTGCACCTCTCTCATTTAATGTCCATAAGAGTCTACAATTAATTATTTGATTATAAAGCCATTTGTACACACTCTGTTTAAGTGTACTGGATCATGCCATAATTTTAGCTTTGAATGAACCTGCTGGAGAAAGGCTAATTAAACTAACTTCTGGGTCATAACATACACGTTGCCACAAAAACCCCATTATTTAAAATGGCAAACAGTCTAACATGCTCTACACGCTGCAGAAAAAATGACACACACAGTATTAGTATTTATCAGAAGAGAGCCAAAGCATGCTGGGCTCTGACTGCCCAAAGGACAAATGTCCATTGTAATTCATTCTGTGAAAACTGAAGGAAATAGCAACCTTTTAATTTGATAGTTTTATCGTGGTTTAACTCCAGACTAGCAGTATGCCCAGGTGACCAAAAAGGCCAATGGCACCTGGCCTGGATCAGCAATGGTGTGGCCAGCAGGACCAGGGCAAGGATTGTCCCCCTGTACTCAGCACTGGTGAGGCCACACCTCAAATCCTATGTTCAGTTTTAGGCTCCTCACTACAAGAAGGACATCGAGGGTCTGAAGCGTGTCCAGAGAAGGGCAACGGAGCTGGTGAAAGGTCTGGAGCACAAGTCCTGTGAGGAGCGGCTGAGGGAGCTGGGGTTGCTTTCTGGAGAAAAGGAAGCTCAGGGGAGACCTTATTGCCCTCTACAACTGCCTGAAAGGAGACTGTAGCCAGGTGGGCGTTGGTCTCTTCTCCCAAGTAACAAGAGATGGGACAAGAAGAAATGGCCTCAAGTTATGCCAGGAGAGGTTTACAGTGGATATTAGAGAGAAGTTCTTCACGGAAAGGTGGTAAAGCATCGTAACAGGCTGCCCAGGGAAGCATTTGAGTCACCATGCCTGAAGGTCAAGAGGTGTAGATGTGGCACTTAGGGACATGGTTTAGTGGTGGACTTGGCAGTGCTTGGCAGTCCAACCCTTGGGTTAAGGGTTGGACTCAGTGACCTTAAAGGTCTTCCCAAACTAAAGAATCCTGTGATTCTGTACAGCTAGTATTTTGATATAACTTGAAAACTGAATACATACATTAGCATTATCACCCCCTACCTCACACTTTTTAGGCTTTCAGGAAGAAATCTAGTAAGCATTAGTTTGTGTCTTTCTTTTTTTTTTTTCCTTTCTTGTTTCATTTCATAGATTTTTAGCACCAATTGAAACAGAGCTACATCTGAAATGATATGTGGCCCTGTAATTTTTTTTGGTATTTATAAGAAAATTATTTTCTGCCTAAGTGAAAACTGAAGTTCTAGAGACACATTTTACCATATAAACAATGTTTTTACAGGACAATCAATAAAACAATCTTCCTTAACTTCCCCAGATGGTGGTGTCACATGCAACCATGACTCCTCTATATTATATCTGAAAAAACAGAAAATCCTGGTCAATAATGAACAGACTCCTACCATCCCCAGAACAACATCAGTAGATATGTCAATTTGCTGGGAAAGTTTGATAAGTGTGAAAGAAATATGGCGTAAATGTAAATACTACATTCAGAAATGTCCCCAAATGGGGGCAAGCTGTAGAAAACATGAGCAGTTCTTTCTCCCCTGAAGTACTTAATTTTCTTTATCCTGGAAACATGATGCCCTTTCCAAGTTTGTTGCTAAAATAGCTGTTGTCCAATACTGCTTTTTGGAAAAAAAAAAAAAAAAGAAACCCCCTCAATTTCTCCTGAGTTGGACTGGACTATTGCTACTTAAAAATCTTCAGAAATTACATGCAGCATATTCTACTTGGAAGAAATAAAGACAACAGGAGCCAAGTCAAATGGCCCTTTCTAACCTTTGATCTCCACCTCATTCTTCCTAAATTCTTAGGAACTGACTTAAGGATCTGAAGCTGGCTCTTAACCAACTCTCAGCCTGTTTCACATACCAAATTTAATGCCCAGGTCCTAGAAACTCTGTAGGGTAAGGAAAAGAAGCAGTAATCAGTTAAGTTTTCAAATCTGTCTGTCCCTGCCAACAAAAGTTATTCATCACAATGTTCTTCCTACAACTGATATGCTACCACTTTTCTCAACTCAAATCATGAAGAAAATTCCTTTTCATTTTCCTTCCTGCAATGCAGTTTCCAGAAACACACAGTATTTCCACCTTTGGATCCTGCAGTGGTCACAGAAGGTGTTCTGTTCAAATCAGTTTTCTTTTGATCCAACTCAACAGCATTTTGTTTGCTCTCCTTCAGACCTCCCCACCAAGTAAAACTGTTACTGAAGCTGGGAAACCCCCCTTAAAAGCCTAAAGATTTCAGGGACCTTTGAAACTAGGTGTTCACCTGACTACCTCTCTTACTGGACACATGTGAGTCAATTTCTTCGTGCCTCATTGCTGCATCAACTTGCTGGTCCCTTTCTGCCCCCTGACAAGTGTCTAGCACCAAAGCCCTTCTCACTTATAACCATATCCTCATCTTACACATCTATAAATCCAGCATCCCCTCTTTCAACCACTTGAAAAATTATGGACACAGCTCTTAATAAAAAACATAGTGTAAACAGAACTGCCATACTTAAATGGATCACAGGTTTGATAGCGCTGATTTACAGCAGGTACTGTGGAGAAAAAAACCTCACATATAAATAATACAGCATACCTTTAAAAACTGACACTGTGGACATAATGAGTGAGAAATACTAAGCAAGAGGATGCAATGAGTATTAGACCTTTCTGCTACACCCAAAGAACATATTTATCCATGGCAAATACAGCTGAGAATTTCGTTTTTATGGGTTGTTTTATACTGATCTTTCATTTGTGCTAATACTTTTAGCACAGTGGTAGGCGGCACTTCAGTGACTTAGGAGAAATGTAGAATTTTGGGAGGTCAAAAATTATGAGGCATTACTAACACATTCTCTACCTCTAATGTTTATGCTTAGTGTCATCATACAAATTTTTAACTCCTACAATACACAAGGCTCCAGAAACTTGCTGGGTCTTTACAAATCTAATTCAAACAGTGCAGCCCAAACTGTTGGTTGGTAGGCTCAAAACATTGAGACTGTTGTCTTTATTACATTTTAATGATAACTGCTATGCCAACTCATACATCTTTAACCTTAGCATTTAATTAGTGTCATTCTGTTAACCAGTTTACAGTGTACCAACTTAAATTAATGCAGCTTCATGCAGGTCAGTCTGGCGCATTTTAAATCCTGTTGCTTTACAGCTGCCTGTGACAGTCACCTCTTGGCATCTGCCCAAGTACTGAAATACACAATGGTAGCTTCACAATGCAATCAGATGACAGGTCAGGAAACAATGTTCTTGGGTGACATCTGTACCCCTCAAACTATGGCAATTATTTTAATGGTTTTGCCCAACAGTGTGCAAACAGCCGACACAGGAATTTGAAAGAAGCTTTAGCAATCTGCAAAACTCTTACTGATTTAAGCCAGACAACCTCTGATACTAGTGCCAAGTTCTGCTGCTTCTAAATATATGTCCTGCTTCATCTTGGGATACTTACCCATCTCCTTGCTCTTTTAAAACAGTAAGACAAGTAGAATCTTTTAAAATACTTGAGAGTCATTATTATTATTTTTCTTACAGTGGTCCTAATGACTTAAATGAGGAGACAAGACAAGAGAAAAGGAGATCCTTTTGAGATAGCTGTAGGTTTGTGAAAAGATACAATGGAAAGACTGACTGTATGGAGAGGGTGATTGGTGCTTCAGGCAAAGCAAAGGAAAATGCAAAGGAAGGGATAAACATGCAGTGTAGTAGCTGCAAGTTACATAAGACCTCAACATTTTACACAATACTTTTACAGACCATTTCAGCTTTGCAGTCCCTTATTTTTACAGATATCTTTGCCTTAATTAAAATGCATCTTGGTCTTGCAACTTTTAAAGCTGTCCTTAGAGAATAACTGCTTGTGATATCATTAAATGTTCGTCAGTGATGTTTTTACTTGTGCATTTTAATTTTTATCACACATTTAATTTAATGCTATTTTTCATGGTTTATAAAAAGAATGAAGTCAGTAGCTATGATGGTACTACTTCATTACTTATCTCATTTTTATGTCAGGACAGGAAAATAATCTAACCATATGATGCAATTCCCCCTGAAGTGAACAATAAAACAAATAAGGTGTTGTTCCTTTCCCCTTCATTTTTTTTCCCCTTTCTCTCACTTTACTTCTATTGTGGGTTTTTTTGTTTTGTTTTAAAGGCTGCCAGTAAGTGAACTCAGACCACTGGGCTAGCCATTTGATATGGTTATAGGAAGTATAATGACAATTTCAACAATGTTTTAATAGGTATCAGGGCTTTTTTAATTGCAGAGGAAAGCTGAAATGTTATGAAACCCAAATCTGAAAATGTTTTTGTTGTAAAATTAAAAAAAAAAAAAATTCAGGAGATGATGATTATACTTTATATATAGACAAATTATTAATTAATAGAAAAAAGACCAAAAATATGATAATTCCAGGATGAGTTGATCTTAGTGAGTTGTAACTCCTACCCTCATTCAATAAATTTAACATTACAATACAATGGTGAAGGAAGGTGAGCAGATCAGGAGACATGGTGACATGAAAGAGATTAGGCAGTAGTGGCACTAAACAAACTGCAAAAAGCATTGGTTTGTTGAGAAACTGTGAAATTCAACTGAGAAGTGAAGGAATAACAAACTACTGGGAGAAATGATCTCTTTTCTTCCTTGAATTCTTTCTCTGAAGTTTCGGACAGAGGAGAAAAAATGACAGAGAACCTATCTCAGCTCTTATTATAAAAAGAAATATTTCTTCATGTACAGACCCTCACCATGTACGATGACAAAACTATATCACTGAAGTTTTCAATATTAAAAGTTCTGTTTTTACAATCAACTCCAGATGTGTGTCTCCTCAGAAAAAATCCTGATTTCATTTTCCCCTGTTTGCTCGTGTATTGTCTCACAGATCTTCCTGCTGACTGAGCAGTGCTTTTGATCGGATTAAGCTCTCAGGGTATATGATAGACTCTTACTTTTCTGGTAAACGGGTAAAACAGGCACCTTTCTCTAATCTTTCCTCTTCTTGATGACAGATCTTTAATTAGGGTCTTTTCTATGCTAAATCATTTTCATGAAAAATTCTACTATTTTTGCCTATGATGCCTAAATAATAGCAAAATCACCTAATTTTTAGAACTGTCAAAGATGAGGCTAATCTTGCCACACTTTACAGACCATGAGACACAGAGAGGAAAGTGACTAGCTCAACAATAGGCAGCAGCTGCACAAAAGTCCAGAGGCAAAATTTTATCCAGAGTCCACTGGACAAAATTCACTATTTTCTCATCATCAGGCAACAATATCTCTGAAAATGTCCTAGTTCATAAAAATAATTACTATTTCATATAGAATATGTCAGTATTACAGAAATCTAGCTAATAACCAAGATGGATTTCAAGCAACCAGAATCTGAGTAAAAAAGCTTGAGAACATTTTGTAACAGAAAGGTAAAGAAGCAACCCAAACAGCAAATGACATTCTGGTGTAATTTGCTGAAATTATCAAAGATATCACTGGAACAGAAAACAGAGAGGATGAAATAAATGAATTAATAGAATTATACAGTTATCACTCAAAACAGAGACAGAAAGGGTCATAAACACTTTGTGAACTCTGACACTTAAAGAGGAGATTTAAACAACAATGAAACAATGAACACAGGGCTTTGCATTCAATGAAATACCTGACACAAAATGTGTGTGTTTATAAATTGTCTAAGAAGCAGAGTAGACAATCCTTGTAAATGATACTGTGTTAATAATTAACATACATATGCATACATTGAATTTTGTCGAAAAGCACTGCTAAGAGTCTGTTGTGTTTTTATGTAAATAGATCAAAATATAATATAATAATATGATAAAATTTACGAAGAGAGGCTGTGAGATGCTACTGTCAAATGCCAAAAATGAATGCTGGCTTCTCCCCTTAATTTTTGCTCTGAATCTCCATAGACCTTTATTATTGCAGATAAGTACAATCTGTTCTTCTCAACTACATACAGTGTGGCTGAGGGATCCTATCCTTATGGAAACACTGGGCTACAACATCTGTGGGAACAACACCACCATAGTCAGTACTAGGCAAGCTCAAGGAACAAGCCTAAAAGCACTTCATGCTTTTTAATGGTTTTCATGAAATAACCTACAGCCAAGATACCAAATCCTTAGAAGCAAGAACATTTTCAATGAACCTCAGTTGAGATGCCTTGGCAGAATATCGGTTATCTCCACATGCACTGCCAAAGCAAGATCACAAATATTCATTCTATTTTCAGGCCTTTTCTGTTGATCTTATGGGGGCTACTTTATGTCTGTCTTGAGTATAGCAACAAGACCTCCCTGGCACAGACTTCTCCCTCTTTACTTGGTGCCAGATCTAATATATCCGGTTTCTAATTTATCAAGTACTTAACTCCTCTTACTGTGTACTTGATGGAAACATAAAAAAATAACACCCCAGAGAATAAAAAGTGAAATCTTTAAATGTGCAATTTTTTCTATTAAGCTGTTATTATCACTTCCATGGATGATTTAATCAAATTCAACAGAAGAGTTTAAAAGACAAAATAGGAAGATTGATTGGTAAACAGGAGTTACTAGCTATGGGCTCATTATTCTTTATATTCCAACCCTGAACTGGCCTTTAAAAGACAAATTTCTACTCTGCTGTGTAGTTTCTGCACCATGGCCCCATGATTAATTATCAGGCACCACATGCAAAATCCACTATGATGGATTGTCTGCCCGCATCAGCATAATTACTAACCACAGTCATTGACAGTCCTTGCTACTGGAGCAACCATCCAGTAGGATTGAGAGGTGAATGAAAATACTTTGTAAGAAAGGGCAAAGAAATGCAATTACACAAAGGAAGACATACCAAAGTAGTTGGCATAATCCCCCAGCTTTAGGGAACAACTGATAGCTGACAGCAGAGTGAATAATTCACAACAAATCATTGAGGGAATGCAGCTTCTTTAGATGCTGAGTCTGTAGACTCTAGACACTTAGATTACAATACTTAGAATTTGACTGTTGCCTAATCATTTCTAAATATCATGTCTCTTTTTATGATCCTTGAGGGAATGAGTTATGGTTATAATCATAAACACACTTGAAAACTTTGAAACTTATGAACTTTTACAGTGACTGTGGCTGTTTCTTCTTAAGATGACAAAGAAAAATTGGGTTCTGAACTATGATACATTGTCAAACTTCTGAGCATTACTTTATCTTTAGGCTGAAGCTTCATTCTCAGAATTTAAAACTGAAGTCAGCAGGTGAACAATAGGACACCTTTTCATGGGGTTAGACACTACCTACTATTTCACCCTTCAGTAGTCTAGAACAAATTCAGTCACACAGAGTAGGGTTCTCATAAGCCTGACATCTAAAGGCTGCTTTCAGCCTTGTGTTGGCACTCTTGACTTGCATTTAGTGGCCTTCTCCAATAAGTTGAGGAGACTGTTGCCTTCTGAGCCTACCTCTTTCCTTTGCATTACTTCAAAGGAAAGCAGGTAGAGGCAACAGGCACCACAACAAGTCAGTAATTTGGTTGTGAAGAAAATATTTCTCCTGTTGATGTCCCTTGTGGACTCAATTATATTAAAAATAGATGCACATACTTTATGGAAGAGACAGCCAGGAGCATTCATCTCTATGATCTGCTATAAGCAGAAAACAAAGGTAGGCATATTTGTTTACACCTAATGAATTGGCCCTTTGAAGCACCACCTTTTATTCTCCTAGAGTGAGAAGGAGAACTGGTTTTTAATGGAATTATGAATAATTAAGGACAAATGAAAATGTTTGGGTTCTAGAAGAAAAATTCTGCTGTAGGGAAAGCTGTATATGGATGCCCCTTTGTGATATATAATGGTACACTCACAAGTCATAAGTTGAAACTTAATCACATGTGAATGGCAGACTAAAATGAGACAAATCTTAAAAAAAAAGGAAAAAGATGTTTTCAGGCAATTTTCTTATAGCATTAAGAACAACTTGTGCTTGGTTACAATGTGGACTTACCATTCAATGGCCCAACTGCTCTCAACTGGTTCAATCAGGAGTAACAACTCTTAAGTGCTCCCCTACTTATCTAAGTGCTCCCTACATCATAGGCAACATCTTTAGTAGCTATATTATATTCTTGTACTTTTTCACTAATAACTGTAGATGCAAAATTACAAAATGAGATTATGCATACAGAAATTCGTACCATCTCCTCTAAGATATTTAGTTGCAATTTAATGAACTGGGTAAAAAGATAAAGCAAAAGGGGTTTTCTATTGCTCTTTCTGGTTTTTAAACTAAAGATGTTTTATTGAAGAGTTTTCCATTTTTATAAAACAAATGACAGCATTGTCTGAGTGGTGAATCAGCATGATAAAGCATGAAGACAGTGCCAGCTTGAAACTGCTGAACCATTCTGACTATTGCATTGCAAAAAGCATACATCTCATTCATTCTTAATAAAATTATAGTGTGAAACTTTACTCTGAACCCCTACCACTTCTTTATCAATATGTACTCAATAGGCACATACTCAGCCAGGAAAAAAACTTGCAATTACTGTACCTACAGTAAAGATGGTGATGTTGTGCACGTTCTAAACCAGATGGCTGCACGCTGACAGAAACATGCCAGTATTTCTGCAAAACAAGAAACCTGTGGAATGAGGTCTCTAAATACCAGTCACGGGTTCACCTCACAAGAAACTGTTAACGGCAGTAATTAAATAAGCTCTCTTCTAATGACTGAAACCTCTCTGTTATTAATACATCTTTGATAAAATTTCTCTTGTGTAAGTAATTTGGCATGTTTTACGATGAAGATCTTTGCCTCTTAGAGGACTGAATCCTATGTATTTTTTCTATTCCAAGACTACAGGTTCAGTTTCACAGCCATTAGGCATTGGAGGAAAAATTGCAAAGAAATATGAAAGTATTTTAAAGAAGGAAGTGGGCTGTATGCATCTTTTAATACATATTCAATCAACCCACAAACCTAATGACTGAGATCCTACAAGCATATTCTCCTAAAGATATGCTGTCCCTAGTCTTCATTGTTATTGTGGAAATCCTTCATAAATGCGACAATGAAATGTTACAACATTTATCAACATTTAATAAGTGAACAGGATTCATCACTGATAACTTCTGCAGAAAGGTACGTGGCTTCCAAAATTTATGAAACAGATTTGCATGTGAACTGTAAGCAATGAAACAGCTTGTAGGGTAATATGTTGTATTCTGCTGGTAATAATCAAGATATCCAAAACGGATATCATCATGGCCAAGACAGATTCTTCTATATATTTTAACTTATGAGTAATTTATCTTTAAAAGGTCCTAGCTATAGGCTGTGGATAAAATCCTGACACTCTACCATTTCAGCTGTTTGATGTGCCATGGCATACATGGTTGAAGATATAACAGTACAAGAAATACGGCATACTCTTTTATACATTATTGCCAATATATTTCACACTATACTGGTCTATTTAGGAAAGGAAGCAATTTAGGTTTCAAAAAAAAAAAAAAAAATGGACCCAATATTCTTTTCTTTATAAGCTTAGATGCATCAAAGCAAGAAATTCACTAGAACTTATCAAATTAAAATGTTACAAATATTAATATTTCAATTATTGTTATTTGAGTTACTGCTCTAATAACATTATAACCCAATATGGCCAGACAATTTATAAAGCAATCGTTTCCATGAAAGGAGATTTAACTGATGATGTCAAACTACAGAAGTTTTCTGAGCTTAAGAAGAGCAGTAATCATCTGTGGTATGCCCTAGTACAAACTAACTATGCAGAAAATCACGAATACCTACAATTTTAATTCCTATGGTTAACGATGATATACAGAGTAAGACTCTATTTATGCTGATCATCTTTCATTCTCCATTTTTCTGTCCGTCCCCTTTCTTTTTACAAATGGATAAAAATATGTCTCTCTTTTGTGTAAGATTCTCTAAAGCTCTTAAAAAAGTTTCATAGTAACGTATAAACCAAAGAATTTTACATATATGATTTCCCATTGAAGCTGTACACTAGCAGCTGAGAAATTCCTAATTATATTTCTAGGCTAAGTGAAATGGCCAGAAACAACATTCAAAGTTAATTGCTTTGTTTGCAGACTGCACCACCTTTCTCTTAAAGACTCTCAGAGACTAGCACTAAGTCAATAAAAACTTTTTTAAGCACAAGCATAGTCAGATTTTTTAAATCAATATATGATCATATCACCTTACATAGCAGAAATGTCACATAATATTATCTTAAAAATTATATTCTTACTAAAATTGAACCTTAATCCACTTGAAGTGTAAGATTTAATTTTTTTGCTCTAAATTACAGCACCTCAATTATCAGTTTTAAATTACAAGTGGAATGGCTATAATGTTCCACAGGCTTTACCTGACGTACAAAGAATTTCTACATAGAAAAGTACCTGCATCCATGTACAGGCATAAAAAAACTTAAAATAAATTTTTAAAGTAATGACGTGGAAACCATGCCTTTACACTCAGGCTCAGAAGAGAGACATGCAACCCATTAGCCTAATTTCTATTATATGCTATCAAGGAGAGCACCTATCTCTGCAACCATCTGGAAACACCTTTCCATGTAAATCTAGTCAAGAGCCAGTTTAGGAACAAAGAACCACATGATGGACAGCCCAGACTAAACAAGAGCTTTTAAGGGAGCCAGCGGTTGACTTCAGGGAGAACAGTGGAGAAAGCTGGTTTTTACCAGACTGGAAGAACTGCCCAGCAGTTTTTTAATTTACAGCCATATTTGTAGTTGTGAAAACTATTTTAACAATGGTGATCAAATCTCACATTTCAGCATGTAAAATGACTACTTAATGGCCAGAAATAATTCCTCTCTCAATCATTCTAACTATACTTGTGGACTAAAGGAATGTGTTGCAGGAATTAAAAGTATTTCTTCTCTATAATTTCAAATAATCTAATTCTTAAAAGTTTGTTTGTTTTTTTTTTTTTTTTAAAGACAGATAACGTAGATTTACTTAGAAAAGTGAAGTGTATGATCCTCTGCATACCTGAAATCCTGTGGCTTCACAAGTATGTCCAAATTTTTGAACTTACATGCAGGAGCTGAACACTATGAGATTCCTCAGTTTAGTTCTAGTAATTTCCTTGTTTGGTATTACAGAAAGTTTTTGATTAATACCTTAAAAGTAGATGCATATGATCTTTTGGAAGTATAAAGGTAATCAATGATGCCTTTCCCCTGCCTTTTTTTGCCCACTCTTTTTTTTCCCTCTCTCATTTCATATTTTTTCCAAAGTTAATCTATGGATAACAGAAAGTGAAAGAAATGTGCAAAGACATTAGATTGTTATGAGAAAAAGAATGCATGGGGATATATGAAAGAAAATCTCTTTAAAAACAAATTTTATCAGTTTGACTTGGATGGTACTCACAATAGCAGTTACTCCATATTGTTTCCTTAAAAATAAAGAAAGAAACAAATAAATATGTTTTATAATTCCTACAAATCTTCCTGTAATTACAAGATAAGGATTAAGGAAAAAAAAAAAAAAGAAAAAGAAACTCAGTGCTGCAGTATTTGAAGTTTGCCTAAGGGCTTTAGAAGTTATATTTATCTATATGTCTATATATAGATATAGGTAATAGCTTCCTTATTTTTTGCGACATTAAATTAACATTATTATTATATAGCAACCAAAACTGGAGCAGAGAGAGCTGTTGCAGTTTGTATGGAGTAGATGATGAAAGTGTGGTTAACAGAAGCAATGTGCATCCTAATTAGGTACTACAAAGAGGTATTATTGTAATGCTCTATCTATGACTTGACTTTCACTTGGCAATAAAGTGATAGAAAGAATACAACAATCAGAGACAGTGCATTCCATTTCAGCAGTAAGGGGGGAAAACACATAGAAAGAAATGGCACAAGTAAGACATTAAACACAACTTAACTCTCTCTGGTGTGGCAGATTTTTTTCTGAGGTCCCTAATTTTCAGGGTCTTAAAAAGGCTCTGATTTAGCCTTTATACTTCCGTGTTGCTTGCATGGGTCAGTGTTCAAAAACCCAGCATAATAAAAAATTGCTTTTTCTATCTATGACATGGCAAGAAAAACCTACTGTGCTACAACAAGCTAAATAGCAGTTTATAAATAAACATGCACATTCAAATGTAAATGCACAGCCACAAATATATAATTTTATGTAGGTATGGTTACATACTATATAGTATAATATACACTTATACTACACATGTAATTATGCAATATACATGTATACCTTTATATATATGTGTGTGTATACAATTACACATGGAGTCTGCAGTAATGCTAATAAATGCTTACACATAGGTCATCATAAAAGGAGGAGTTCAAGGGTTTATTCAGGTTTTTTTTTTTGAAAAGACCTGATTTTTACCCCACTAATGTCTCAGACCAGCACAACTACAACACTATTAGCTCTGCTTGTAAGAAAAGCTACGAAAGCTTCCTACTTTGTGGAAAAGAAAGGCTTTAAAATGTTGTCCATCTTCAAACTCTCTTATTCAGCTACAAATTTTCAGAGAAGACTTCAAAGAACACCTTGGGAATTACAGGCTTCAGTAACAAATTATGAGAATGTATAACTGAAGGACACCTCACCAGGATAAATACAGAAAAAGTCAGCATGACTCCAGCAGAAGAAAATCCTGCCCTGCCAAAATTTCAGACTTCTTTGTACTGAGCTAAGGGTGGTCTAGCTGGTATAGTCCAATTGGAATCCCAAGATGTTTTTGAGGAATTTAGTAAGCCACAGTGTAAGATGAAACACCTGACACGAATAAATATGCCATGACTGAAATACATCCTATTGAGGGCAAAATAAAAATCTTATTTCTACCAGGAGATTGCCAGTGAAGATTTGCCATGGTGTGTCCTAGAACCTACACCATTGCATATATTAAAAAATAACCTGAAAATCAAGGGGGAAAATGCACGGTGACACTACTTTGCTGATGCTAAAGTCAATGCTTAGCCATGAAGAATCACAGAAGAATCTGTAAGAGGAGTTTGGGCAATAGTTGGGCCCAATGAACCAGCACCCATCTGCTGCAGCAAAAGTCTGAAAACCAGTGTTATATATATTTGAAAAACATCTTAAAAAGCATCTATGAAAAACCTACCATTTCTTGTCCTGTAACATTACTTTCCCAGAAGTAAATTTAAATTCTCTTTTCACTGAGGTGGCAGTTGGAAAACAGCCCATTTGCCAAATGGGGGGGAGGCTTTTCTTCATCAGATTTTGCCCCATCTGATTCTCCATGTATAAAACCAAGAAAAAATACTAAAAGGGATGGTCACTTAAGTTTATAGTAATTTAGATACTAAATTATTAGTATCTAAATGTAAGTAAATAATACAACTTGGCTGAAAAACAAAGGTTTTCTTATATCCATTAGATGGCTGCTTATTATTATATTTAGGGCTTTTTTTCCTTTAGTGACAGTCAAACTACATTCTGTTTTTGTAAATCTGACTGTACAATGCCTCAACGTCTGCACATGTCAGAGTGTCCTTAATATGTCTACAGTATTTGTCCATATGTCCATAATAATTGAACAGCCCTGGGAAATCCTGTATTGACCGAATAAAATCCCTGCACTCAGCTTCAAATAGTTTCTTGCACATCTTCCTTTATTGATGTGACTGTGTTTAAGAGAAAATATATTGTTGCTTTTGTTTCATAAGCAGCAGATGGAGTTGGAAATGGAAGATTTTGTGATGTCTATCAATAAAGGAAACAGTTGTGGTAAATATATATAATTACACTGAATTTCATTTGTAAATGAAAATTAAACTAATTTGTTTAGGGGCAACCAAGGCAAATGCAGTAAAATTAACTCAGTAATAAGTTCTTTTTATTAAAGGATTTGGTATGGATCTTTAAGGTACAAGCAAGCACATGCTGACTGAGTAATATAAGCTCTAAAGAGATGAAAACCAAGTAAGCTTTATTTTACAGGTAAAGTATTTGATGTAACTGTCAAAATTTTGTAAACAAAAATGACATAAAAAAGGCAAAACTAGCTCTTTTACAAGACAAAATCATGTCTTTGGAGCCTAATAAACAGAAAATTACTCGTTATTAATTAAAGAGAATGACACTAAAGTTCCGGATTAAGATCCAGCTACTGCAAACCTGCTACATGTATTAGCAGCATTTTTTAGGACACAAGTAATTTAGAAGATGAAAAGGCTGTTATAATAAGGAAATTAAGTCATATTCTGTCTCCAGGGACTCACTGCCACCATCAGAAAAGTGAGAGTTATGGATTGGATATATAAGACACAGACATGCTTGGTGGTATAGATCATAAAACTAATTGTGAATTGCACAGAAATAAAGACAATGAAACTCATTGCTTTCATCTCATGGGGAACTAAGTAGACAGAAACAGCATCTCTAAGTTATGAAACATGCTTAATCTGCACAAACCAATAGACCTGAAGAAGAAAATAGGAGCAACAGAAAAAAACACAAAGCCACTGATAAGCAACCAATAGTATTACATGTGTCTATGTAACTTCTGCTTTACATCATCACTTGAAATAAATGATCTGTTTGACAGATTTTGAAAGAGAAAGGACTGAAGAGCAAGGCGAGTAGAAAAATACGGAGATTGTTAATAGTTAAAATATATTTTCATTTTCACTCTTTCTAAACCATCATAACAGCACCATTGGTAAAAACCAGCCAATGGCTTCTGCTCTGGCACGTAATAAATGCATGCACATAGACAATGGAATGTGAATTGGTTGGATTATCTTCTGCCTGAAATTACGCAGATAAAAAATAAAGTCTACACCATCATCTTCAAATGTAGAAGTGTCATCAGAAAGATGTGCACTTCCCTGTCTTATTCTAGGTTAAAGAACTTGTATTGTACACTAGTTTCTTAGAACTGTCATTTAAGTTTGTGATTCCTTAACATGCACGCTAATAGTACAAACTTTAACATACTACTTTTAAACAGTGAAGTATAGCATAAAACAGGCAAAATTAAGCTCTTGCAGGCTATCATTATGATAAAAACCAATTAAATTAATCAGAATCAAAAGAGAGAAGGCACTTTCCCTCATTCGTAATTTGGAAAGTGAAAAGCCCACTGGGATACACATTTTTCATAATTTCCGATCACGCCTGACCTCACCTCTTTTGTTTAACCAAGCCTATTAATCAAATATGTCCCAGAGGTGACTAATGATCTTCCAGAATTCTAATAGAAGCAGAAAGTCAAGGACAGAACAAATTGATCCACATCACCCACCTTATTAAGTTTACAATGCTGACATTGCTTCCCCTGTTTTACTCAGAATTGTAGCCCATATGTTATTTTAAGACTATTGCTTAAGATTAAAACAATTTGACATAGTACCTCTCAAAGGACCAGATTACAGATTTTTGTCTCAGTGCAATATATCCTTTAACATCTATACTGTAGATTCTTTCATTCAGATACAAAGTTAAGGGGTGGCTAAAGTTACTTGGATAAACTTCTCTGAAACATATAAGCAGCCTTCCATTGAATGACCATTGCAGAGTATCATCTCAATGTACTTTTGAGAAATAGTGTATATCAACTTTTCCATACACTTTTGTGCAAATAAATGAAGGCAAAATAAAGTTGACATCACATTCTGTTCTCATTCTTCAAAAGTTTAAGAAGAATTTTTTCTTATATGATCAATATGTTGAAAAGACATGCTAAAAAGTGCAGCTTACAAAAAAAACCCCAAAAAACCAAAAAGGACACAGTAATAAACAGCATTTCTTCACGAGCCTCACAAAATAGCAGATAGATTTTTTCATTAGGACAGTAATTGGAAATAATGTTTCCCATATGGGAATGCTTACTCATATGGGAATGGGGTTTACCCAATGTTTTGCATATCTCTAATTAGGAGGACTGAAACGTGTTTTGTTGACATAGATGGGCCAAACCAAACCTACCAACTCAATTTCCACCCAACAGAGTGATAGGAGATGGAAGTCCAGCTTGGGGCATCAGTGCCTAAAGACTGTCCTGCCATTTTACAGAAGAAATTTGAAGATGGAAGAGGAAGCATTTCCCTTCTGCATCAAGGGATGAATGCCTACCCATGATATCACAGAGATAACTTAATGAGTTAAACTGTCCTGTTAGTCACCACACATACTCCATTTTCCCTCTAAAAAAAGCAAAAGGTATGTATTTGAGAAAAAGTTAGACAGCATTTGAGGCAGAAACAAGAGGTGATTCTGCTACTAGAATATATAGAGATTATTTCTTTTACCACTGAACAACACTTTGGTCATACATACAGCATAATTTTCTGATTCAGGAATCTACATGCATACCTGCTGTTAAGAATTGTGTCATGTCTGGCAGAAAGATGATGCCATGAACATTGGAAAATGAAAGACTTAATTCAATAGGTACTGAAAACCTGTTGTGGTGAAAGATCCATCATTATTCATGTTATAGATAGCAAGAAGAAGAATGGAAAAGTCATAAAACAGAGACCTTTAAAATTCTATGATTTTTCATAAAAGAAAGAGAAATAGAAGACAGAACAATTAGAGATTTACTGCATGCTTCACTGGTTGTGTGGAAAAAAAATTATTAACAGAGGACAGAAAACTACAAAGAGAACATAAAAAAGGAGTGAGAATAATATTGCTTAAAGAAAATTACTTTCAAATTATTTCCTTCCAAATTACGTCTTAATTTAAATTGGAGACATGAAAAGTAGTATGAAAGAAAACCACAAGAACACTATGACTGTACCAAAGATTAAAGAAAAGTGAGACAGGAACTTTGTTCAGAGCCCCATTAACCAAAAGCTTCTGATGTCTGGGTATGAATTTCCTTCCTAGTTCCCCATTGCTCCTGGGAAGGGACTTAATGCCTATATATATATATAGCACATAATCCCATACTGGAGGTGAAAACAACTGCTTTGTTACAAACTTTAGAGAATAGTCATAGTTCTGCTCCCTAGCCTCCCTCTGCTAAAATTAGAATTGCAACTGGAGCAACAGAGGATGTTATCAAATGGATGTTATCCATCCATTTCAAAAATAAGCCGAAGCATATTAAAACTTTGTCTACAAAATAGCTTAATGCTTTACCACATTGTGGATACATCTGTAGAATGTAAAGAAAAAATGTATATGTATATGAAAAATGATATGTATATGAAACATATGTATATGAAAAATGTGTATGTATAGAAAAGCTCACTGTAAAACCATTGGTTTGGTATTGAAATTCAGAAGCACTGCATGACCAGAAAGTCTGAAAACTATTGATCAAGTACACAGAAGTTATCAGAATTGTGAGTAGTGAGAGGTAGTGGACCTGAATTACTTTTAATTTTACTGAAAGTAAAAAATAAAATCAGAATTCTTCTAATCAGACATCATATGTCTGAAAACTGTTATGTCAGAGAAAAAGAATTGTTGAAATGATATATAAAATTTTATCAAAAAATCTGTTATAACTATGATTTGAAGAATCACTGTGCTCATCTTGAAGATGAGGTGATTTGAGACAGTCAGCAGGGCTTCACCAAGGGCAAGTCCTGCCTGACCAACTAAGTGGCTTTGTGTGATGGGGTGACTCCATCAGTGGACAAGGGAAGGGCTACAGATGTCATTTATTTGAACTTCTGTAAAGCCTTTGACATGGTCACCCCTACCATCCTCCTCTAAATCTGAGAGAGAAGAATTTGATGAGTGGACTGTTAGGTGGATAAGGAATTGGTTGGACAGATTCATCCAGAGAGTAGTGGTCAAGAGTGCAGAGTCCCAGTGGACACCAGTGACAAGTGATGTCTCTCAGGGGTCCAAAGTGGGACCACTGTTACTTAGTATCTTCATTAATGACATAGACAAAGGGATTGAGTGCACCCTCAGCAAACTTGCAGATGACACCAAGCTAAGCGGTGCTGTTGACTCACCTGAAGGACATCCAGAGGGACCTGAACAAGCTCCAGAAGTGGGCCCATGGGAATCTTATGAGGTTTAACAAGACCAAGCGTAAGGTTTGCACCTGGTTAGGAGCAACCCCCGCTATCAGCACAGGCTGGGGGTGAACAGGTTGAGAGCAGCGCAGAGGAGATGGACTGGGGGGTGCTGATGGATGAGAGGCTGTGCACTTGCATCCCAGAAAGTCAAACACATCCTGGGCTGCATCCAAAGCAGCGTGGGCAGCAGGGGATTCTGTCCCTCTGCCCCACTCTGCTGAGACCCCACCTGCAGTGCTGCATCCAGCTCTGGGGTCCCAGCACAGGAAGGACACAGACCTATTGGAGCAGGTCAAGAGGAGGCTACCAAGTTGATTAGAGGGATGGAGCACCTCTCTTGTGAGGAAAGGCTGAGAGAATTGGATTTTTTTTCACATAGAAAAGAGAAGGCTTTGGGGGTGACCTAATTGTGTACCTCACCTCCAGTACGTAAAGGGAGCCTACAAGGAACATTGAGGAGACTATTAACAAGGTCACGTAGTTACAGGAAAAGAAGGAATGGCTTCAAACTGGAAGAGAGTAGGTTTAGATTACATATTAGGAAGAAATTAGTTACTGTGAGAGTGATGAGGCATTGGAATAGGTTTCCCAGAGAAGTTGTGGTTGCCTCATCCCTAGAGGAGTTCAAGAGTTGGCTGGATGAGGCTCTGAGAAACCTGGCCTACTAGAAGGTATTCCTGCTCACAGCAGGGCTGTTGGAACTAGAGGATCTTTAGGATCCCCTCCAATCCAAACTATTCTATGATCATTATAAATTTTATTCTCTCCTGTCTACTTAATGGAAGAAAGAACACCATTACAGGGTTTTTGGAGAGGCCCATTTCTTTGCAACCTGCTTCCACACCTAAGAAACTGGTGTTTACTCTGACATTTAGAATAAAGACTTGAAAGAATAGCCTTGTGCCCACGTAAGAGCTTTAAATTCCCTAGAAATCAAGTACTTTTAAAGGACTACTTAGTTAAAAGTTATATAACAAAAAAGAATTATATAACAAAAGCTACAATTACAAACATGATGTGGAATTTGACCTGGAATTCAGACTGCTAGTTCCCATATCATAAACTTATGGGAATCCCATAATCTCTATGGTGCAGTAATATAATTTCTCCATTCCATGATCCTAGAGAACATATTTTTAGGCTCTATTTTCTCTTTATAATTAGGATAGTATTTTTGCCATAGAAATGGCTACTTATTGAAACTTTTTGCTTTATATACTTTTATTTTGTTGCCTTTTGTTCTCCACTTTTTCCCCACAATGATTAGCAAATTGAAGTCACCATCCTTGGAGATATTTAAAAGCTGTCTGACAGTCTTGGGCAACTTACTCTAGTTGTGCCTGCCTCAGTTTGGACAAGATGACCTCCAAAGGTCCCTCCTAACCTCCACCATTCTCTGAGTCTGTGATGGGTTTGCAGAGAACCAGGTTGCAAAGGTAAGCTGATTCAGAGCAGGAACACTTCATGATGTGAGCCAGACCATAGTCAAGTGGGATGACAGAGAGATTTTCTTTAAAAGCATATACCTGCTTCCAAATTAAACAATACTGAAGTGGCATCCACAGCACTAAAGATGTAGAAAAAGGGTTGATGTTTGGTGAGTCATGGCTCATATCTTTCTGAAGTGATTTCCTGATCAGTATGGCATTTTGCATTACTCTGCAAACTGCCAAAATTTCCACCTGCATTGAACAGAAAGGTTTGTAGTCTAAATGTAGGAAAAAAATTATAGAGCCAGGGCAGATAAAACTAACCACTGTGGTCTGAAAAATTTAATACCGAATCAAAGTTAGATTTCACTACGTTTCGTAAGTATGTTCACCACTCTTGTAACAGGGATAGGGTGCTTGCCTGTCTCAGGACACTGTGAGGAAGAACATAAAGATGACTAGATAACGATCCAAGCAAAGAGCTCAAAACAGAACTATATTTTATCTTCTTAGAGAAAATGACTTAGCTATCGAATTATGTATAGGATGATCACCCTGTAGAACCAATCACTATGCAAGAAATAATTATCTGCCCTAAAATGCTCCAAGTGGACCTGGCTGAAAATCACTGCAAAAGGCAGTGGGGGCCCAGCAAGGCCCCATTGGTTTGTGTTAAACAACAGCAAGGGGGATGTCTACCTGAGCAGTGTTTCTGAAGGAGAGGCACTCTGGGCTGCTCTGTAACACTTCTGTTAGCAATTAAGTCACAGTCACAGTCTGAAGTAAAGTTCTACCTCCTAAAGGTTCTATTAGAGATATTGAATGCATTGACTAGAAAATGCTATATGCTTCTATCTTTGCTATCAGTACAATAAATAAAAATCAATGCTGCATCCAACTCAGAGCTGATCAAATTAAGGTGTACAAATAATCAAATCATTAAACATTACAGCAATTATTCCTACGCCAGGTAAGCTACTAAGTGGAACCTTGCAAACTAAATAAAATCCATTAAAAAATATTTTCCATAATTTAAAAAAATGACATCTGGTTTCTCCAACACAATAATAAAGTTCTTTCAATATTATTAAAAGCACAAGTAACTCATATTTAATGATGACAGCCCAGCAGTCCTGGGCTATTAGTGATTCCTGAAGCATTCCTCCAGAGAATAATGAAATCCAGCATGATTAATGATTTAAATTAACCCAAGTATACTGATAACAAGTATTTTAATTTTTGAGAAAATGATATCAGAAGCTATGCTATGGTAATTTGCTATAGTGCAGTTTTCAGAATCGAATGAAAAGTAATCAACTTACAATAAAGACAACTGAATAGGAATGTGTACAGAACTAAAGTAGTGCCACCCCTAATTAATGTCCCCTGGTAGCAAATCTATTAGCTTGTAACTGGGATTCAGGAGGATGCAAATGAATAAGACTCTGGGAACAATAACAACAACTGGCAATGTTTATAGAACTAGTATTTTCATTTATATTACTGAACAACAAAGATGCACTAGCAATTCAATTTGGAATTTTTACTAAAGCCTATAACAAAAGCTTCAAGCTAATTATGGCACCTATCATCAGTGAAAGTTCACTAAATACTATGAAACTAACACAAAGAGTTTACATGTCCTTATCGGGACATCTCAGGTTGTCTTTATAAAATATTCTAACCTGCCAATAATGATCACTTTACCACAACTAAGCAGCACACCCAGCCCTTATAGCCTGCCTGGGCTCTCAGCCTCCATGATCTCCATGAAACCTAAATTAAGTTAACCACGTGAATTTTCTCCTGATGTTGTTTTTTAACTGCCACTTTTTTTTGTCTGTATACTGATTGATAAAAAACCCCAACCTTCTTCCTACATCACTTTACTTGTGTATCCTTACATTGTGGAGCTTGTTTTTGGAGGGGGTTTGGATGCAAAAAAAAAAATTTGTCTGAACCTGAATACTTGGGGGCTTTATTATGTTACCTTCACTCATGGAGGTGGAACAATTATTCCTTACAAAAATCCCATTCAAATCCACTGAATCCATTGAAAAAAATCTACTGCTCCAATAGCTATATAATAGAGTTATAGATTTTTCTTCCCAATGGGCTAAATGATTTATCATATTGTATTAGGACAACATTTTGGTGTTCAAAACACATAAAAGACTTCCAGACTCTCAAATGCTTTTCATCTTGTGAGATCAAATGATCCTTTATCCTCCATCACATTTTCTCAGCAGTAGAATTTTATGCTGTATCTATAGATCCAAACAAAGGGTTTACAACGCAAAAGAGGAACAAAATAGGAAGCTGATGTGAGGAACGTCTATTAAAAATGAAACAGCTGTCAGAAGTGAAGGGAAATTGTACAAGTTCTCTCTGAAAGTTGGGAAAGGATTTTGTAATTTTGTTCTTTAGGTATAGAAAAAATTAAATGGGCCCATGTCTGTAATTCCCAAATGTAGATACATTCCCATTCACTCTGTCCGCAGCAATAACTACTTTATAAAACAACTGAAAAAGGTAGCTTTTATTTTACCATGAAAAATTTAGGGACAGTGTTTTCTCCTTCCTTCTCCAGCTTCAGTGTGTGCATAAACATGCTATTTCAAGCTCTAAGGAGACTCTCTCTTTAGTACTTGTGATCATTGCAGAGAAACACTAACAATAATGATTGTTCATGGCCAACACATTCAGAATTCTGAATGTGCTCTGCCCTTCCAGAATCAACTATGGGGCTCACAAGTAATAAGTACACACTGTACAGCTTTAGTCTTACTGCTTAGCACCCACATCTTGTGGGCAAACAGGTCAATGTGGACATGTTGTTTCAAATGACAACAGTTCAAAATTTTCTGTAAAAATATGATGATGATGCTTGCCATGAAAATCTATTAAGCAGTATCATTATTGGAATGAGGCTAATACTTTTTTACATGTTTATCATTATTGCTAGAAGGATCACAAATCATATCTATATATGACCAAGTCAGATGTTTGTTCTTCTAACTGAAACACACCTACACTTAATTGTATAAAAATAACATAAAATGTTCATTAAACGTAATAAAATACTCATGATGTCAAGCTTTTATTGCTTTTAATCACGAAGTTTAACAACAATTTAAAAATCCAAATCCAACATTGTATGCAGTGGGCAGGTTTAGCTCTAAGTATGGGAGACTGTTTAATTCCACTCTGAATTTGGCTGCTGCATGGAAAGGAGTCTAAGCTCCTGACAATGAGATCTCTGTAATCACTGCTACGGTATTGTATTTTAGCACTGAATTGCAAGAGGTCTTTGATCGAGGAAGTTCTGATGCAAGTGAAAAACCCAACACGTTTAAAATAAAAAATAATAATAATAGTAATAATAAAAAGATCAGTCTCTATCACCCTCCACCTGGTAAAAGAGAAAAGGAAAAAGAGTGAAATAATTTTCATTACTGTCATTATGGAGTAAAGCTTTCTGAAAAATAAAGCCATACTTTGGAAAGGTGAAAGTATTCGATTTCTTATCCATTCTGCCTTAACTTGCACAGCATGTGTTTCTGACCTAGAGATGTAAGCTTGTTCTGGTGATGCCTTCTGGTGAACTCAACAGCTGCTCAGTCCCAAGCTGTCCTGCTCACTCCTACTTCTATTCTCCCTGCACATTAAAGAATTGCTCGGTCTCAACAAGACTGGTACTTGCCCACTTTTTGCTGCACATATCACACATCGATGCATTAAATATCACTTATGATTTTAGAATTCACAGAAGTTATTATTACATCTCGTTATGAGAATATGACCAAATTTTCCCAAAATGAAATGGGTCTTTTAACTCATAATTTGCCTTTCAGAGGCCTGATTTTAGAGCATCTACTGTATATAAATAAACATTCATCTTTTAAGTACAAGTCTATCCAGTGTGGCTTAAAATTTAAACAACTATATTTCTCCATTACAGAATTCAAAAATATTTTTTAATATTCTTAGTCAGTTGAGTTGATTCAACCATTTTTTAGGTTGCAAAGAATCTTATTTAAAAGCATAGTCCTAAAAAATAAACAGAAAACTTAATTTTCTTTCAGTCCTTTTCAAGTTATTGGTATAGACTTAATTAATAAATAAAATCAATACAAATATTAAGGCTCAGCCACAGCACTGAATGAGGTATCTCAAGAGGTCCCTTCGATGCCCAACTACTTTGTGATTCAATAATCACAACTTTTCAGTAATAATGGAATATATGAATGAAGGATTGGATCACTTTTATGTTAAATGCTTGTTCAAACAAGTCACTGCACAGATCTGGCTCATCAGTGTTGCAGACTTTGCAAATCTAGGCAAATATGTCCCCAAGCTGTTTTGGAACAGACTTCTATGACATGTTACTGACCTTTTGCAATCTTTTTCTGGAGGGAAATGAATCTTGATATCAAAGGCTCATGAAACAATAACAGTATGGCTGTTTCCTGGTTATTTCAATGGTATGCTGTCAACAGGAGGGTTTATGAGCCTGATAAATGTGTGCTCACGCAGAATAGGGAAAAGGCCACATTTGCATTAAAATTCAATTTTAATTGTCCTTATTCTTTATTGATACTTGGTGAATTGGATCTATAAAGAGCCATTTTTAAGCAGAATGAAATTTGACAAATAGTATAGCTGTGTAAACAATTTCAGTAATTATGGCAGCAATTATTCTCTGTTTTATCTCTTGGTAGCTTTAAAGAGAGGAGAAAGAAACTGACAAGAGCTTTAGAAACCCTGCAGAGATCTCAGCATTATAAAAGTCAGAGAAGCCAGATATCAAAAATTTCTGCAGCACAGGTTTAGCACAAGAAGATAAACATCGTCCCTATCCTGATTTTCAGACAGGAAAACCTTTCTCACTCAGAGAAATCAATAGGCTCAAATTACACAAACACATAGGAAAAATGCCAGCTACACAAAAACCCTAAACAAGAGCATACAAAGTTATGCAGGCACAAAATACAATACATCACCATATTAATTATACAACTACTAGAAATTATACTGGCATTATTCTCTCTCTTAACTCTTAGAAAAATCAATCACTGCTATGCATGATAATGAGGACACACTGGCAGTCAGAGATTAACTCTTCAGACAAGTTTTGTTCTCTTCTGTAGAGGTCTGGTTACACAGCAAGTATTTCAGTCTGAAATTGAGATTTTCAGTGCAGGGGGAGAGGAAATAGATTCTAGCTGCACTAGTGCTGCTGAGAGCATGATTTCTAAAAAACCACAGGTATACTGCATACAAGTATACAAGAGAGATCAGATTATGATAACATTCATTTCTAGACCCAAATCCCATTAATCATCCAGGATCCAAAGTGTAATAACTGCATCCCAACAGAGCACTTCTTGCCAGTTTCTCATTTCACACTTCCTGCAAGCGGGGCCACTGGGAGTATTGTCTTACACTGACTATGGAAAGCAGAGACATGACCATGGCAGTGAATTCCTCCTCAGAACAGAAAGGTTTAAAACACTTAGAAAGAATACAATATGGCAACTATTTACTTTAGGAGCTTAAAATACAATGTAGAAGACACACAGAGAAAAATCTAGACAATAAAGCAATAAAAAGAATCCTGAAAGGAAAAAGGGAAGCCTATGAATTCAGAAAAAAACCACAGCTTTAACAGAGGAATAGCTACAGAATCTTTATGACTAGAACAGAAAATATATTAATGCCCTGCAGAATACATTACTGATGAGAAGCTAAACTTATTTACAAGTTTCTTGGTCCTCCAGCTTTTTGTTTTCCTGAAACTCTGATATACTTACAAAATGCAGAGAAAGGAAAAATATTTTCATTATCTGTCCAGAAGGACTGGGGAGCTGCTAGACACAGATAATGATATATTACCTAGCAAATCATACATAAATAATTCAGTTAATTCTTAAACAAAACCTGAAACAGGTTTGTTTACTGCAGTATTCCATTGCTCACTGTCTCCTACAAAATACTGGAACTTATGTGGCATTTCTCAAAAAGAATGTGTATCAAGGTATGTGGCTCTTTACCCCTTGATAGATTAGAGCCAGATTGGAGTACTCTGTCCAAGAGAGTGAATCATGTTTAAAAACTTTGCTAAGTGAAGCAAAATTACACAAACTTTTCTGAGTATCAACCCTATTATACATTTCAAACCTTCAGTCTGTTCTAAAAGCAGAGAAAAGAAGCAAAATGTATGCAAAAGAACATGAATCTATAGGTAGGGTTTCACTGAGACTCATCTCTAGAAACACCAGCACTGCCACACAAAGTGCACATAATACAAAGCTCTGCAGCTTATGGATAAGCCAAAAAAGAACAAGAGGCTAACAAGAATGGTAGAAACAAAACTGTTTAGGTTGGAAAAAACCTCTACAATCATAGAGTTCCACTATGAACCCAGCAATGCCAAGTCCACCACCAAATGATATCCCTAAGTGCAACATGTACACATCTTTTAAATACCTCCAGGGACTGTAACTCAAACACTTCCCTGGGCAGTCTGTTACGATGTTTGACCGCCCTATCAGTGAAATTTAACCTAATATCCAGTCTAAGCCTCCCCTGGCACAATTTGAGGCCATTTCCTCTTGTCCTACCACTTGTTACCTGGGAAAAGATGCTGACCCCTTTTAGGCAGTTGATAAGAGCAATGAGGTCTCTCCTCAGCCTCCTTTTTTCTAGGCTAAACAACCCCAACTCCCTCACAAGCCACTCCTCACAAGACTTGTGCCCCAGACCCTTCACCAGCTCCACTCCCTTTCTCTGGACATGCTCCTGACCCTCAGTGTCCTTCTTGTAGTGAGGGGCCCAGAACTGGACACAGCACTCGAGGTGTGGCCTCACCAGTGCTGAGCACAGGGGCACAATCCCTGCCTTGGTCCCGCTGCCCACACGGCTGCTGACACAGGCCGGGTGCCATTGGCCTTCTTGGCCGCCCGGGCACAGCTGGCTCATAAAATAGCACACCTAGTTTGACCAATCAAACAATCAACATCTCGAGTAGAGGAAGGACAGGTATTTTGTAGGGGTCCCAGCACAGTCTGTTATTTTTTAGCAGAGATTCACAGCACAAACAGCCAAAGAGTCAGAGATGATCCACCCACACAGCAGATCCTCACAGAAAGTAATTAGTTAGCTCCTGACAGGATACACCATCAAATACACTGCTTTGCAAACACTAACTAACTCACCAAGAGCTACAAAACTCCCAGTATTTAGCAACAGACAGCTGACAACACAGTTGCCTTTCTATATGCTGAGGACTCTTTTTTTCCATTTCTAAAATCCAGAGTGCAGCAGCCTTGTTCTCACTTTGTGGGCCAAGAATGTCCTCTTACAGAGGCACCCATCACTGCCTCAGTCAATCCATCAGTGGCAGCCGCCCATAAAGCAGTTGTTGCCTCCACCCCTGTGTGCAACCCCTTCTGCATATACAGTTCAAAGAATAATCTATTTTCATGTGTCGATATTATTATTAATTACCTGTCTGGATTAGCAGTGAAGTTGTGTTTTATTAGGCCACACAAATATGGACTACTGCATGACTAAAATATAATTAATCTGTTACAATTTTGGAGAGCTGATATATGGGGTAGTCTAATGGTAGCAAATAAACCTTACTGAAGCACAGTTAAGCATATTAGAATGCTAATGCTATCAGAGAATAACAATCACGTTTTAATATTGAGAACATGAGTCTAATTACTATGACTTTGCATTTTTGGTACCAATCAGAAATTTAACCCTACCTTCCCCTCACAGCATAAATAATTGGATTTAATTACATAGCTTTTATTTTGAGTGATGAAGAACTGTGCTTCTTATTCATGCCCACATTTTATTTCTCAACATTTCATTACAATTCACCAAGTTTACTATGATGCCTTTTGCCTCCCCTCCAAATCCTAAAACATACTATGAATCAGTTCACTTAAAGACATGAACAANTCTTGCCAGCTTTAAATATGCACAATCGCAGAAGCGCTTATTGGATTAGAAAGCTGCCAATTAATTTTCAGCTCCAATCCACGACAGTGATGAAGAACTGTGCTTCTTATTCATGCCCACATTTTATTTCTCAACATTTCATTACAATTCACCAAGTTTACTATGATGCCTTTTGCCTCCCCTCCAAATCCTAAAACATACTATGAATCAGTTCACTTAAAGACATGAACAAAATTGCTCTTGTGTCTGTTTCTCCTGAAACGTGTATTGTTTTATTGTCTTCTGGGGAATACCTTGCTGATGAGGCCCAAGTTCTCAAACAAGACAGCACTCCTGATATGCTGTTTAAGAAGTGTATTCCTTTCACAATTCCTCTGGCAATCGGATATATTCATTGTAAGTTGCTGACACATGCATTTCTAAATGTGCAAAACATTAACACAAACCAAGCACTACAAACACAAAAAGACAAACAGAAGAGAACTGCTGATAGAATTTAAGTCTTCCCAGCCTCTGGAGGTATCTACACCTTATTTATACCCGAGAATCTCAACAGCTGAGCAACCGAGTACTGAGGTAACATTGCATCAAGCAGTATTTTTAAAATTACCAAGTTAGAGCAAAAATCAGTAGAGGTTGTTAGTCAGAGCAGCAATGTGGTATGTGTATGGTTTTGTAGATGGCTGAGTTAAAGGATTAATTCATTGCAGTTGAAAAGCTTCCATGTTTAAAAATTAAGGATTTAAATTAAAGAGCATTTTGTACTGCCAACAAATATATGAGGAGAAATGGTAGGGAATATGATGGATGGCTAATATTTGAGATGTCAGGAAGATTTTTCAGGTGCTATAACCAGGTCACAACATTTGCTTTTGTTCTTAAAACCCTTTTTTGGCATTTGGATGGTACTCTATACTTAAAAAAAATTCATATTATCACTTTCAATGTGGTATAAGGTAATCAGAAGATAACAATCTGTAGAAGAACGTGACTAGAGACATGAAAGAATTCTAAAAAGGGTCAGAAATATCTGACAGCACCATGGCTCAAAATAACTAGATTGATTCCTTGCAGAGGTGAGTCTGACAGAAATTAGTATTTTGCTTGTCCTATAGAAGCAGCTTGAGAGCTCTCTAGCTAAAAAGAGAAATCTACATAAAAAAAGATGAAGAATTTTAAGACAATCAAAGAACTCAGTCTTTGTGGCATGTTCACCAGAACTGAAGTTATCACAGCTATCTGGTTAACAGTCTTCTAAAGGTGTAGAACAAAACCCAGATGTTTTACATCTCACAAAGTAATACATACTATATGCTTATATACTTGTACCATGTTAATTATACTCAAACAGAATAGTTTGCTCTGACAGCACAAAAAATGTCTGTTCACATGAAAACATGCTTTGTACAGGAAAAATCGATGTTAAATGATATTGACTGCAAACTGCTGGTATTATAACCAAACAGGTCCTAACAAACATTCCCTAGAAAACAGACAGTTTTTTTATTTTACATATACAGCTTCAGGGATAGATTCCTGAAGAAAGATGCTGCTAAGCAAGACTCTCCTTGACTGCTTTTTTCCAAACGTATTTACTACTGAAACAACAGACCCACTTTTTAAAACAAACTTTAGGAAGTACTGTAGAAGTGGACCTCAAATATTTGAAAGAAAAAAATATAACACAATGCTATCCAGTTTGTTGGAGGTGCATTTTTTATGCTGCTTCTCAGTTTGAGTGCCAGGCACTAATCTGAAAGCTGGATCCCTATACAAGTCTCTCAGTAGCTGCCAGAACCACTTCAACATTCCTCAGTTCAATGTGCAGAAAAGAGTTTTCTGTCATGGGGATGGGTCCTAGGCCATTTTTCACAAATAAAAAGGCTTCATGAAACTGGAAGAAGGCTGGAGAGACAGCTTGGACAGTCAGACTCTGCTCATCTTCTTTAACAAGTACTTTTCATCCTTGAAACTAGCCTGTTGGAATCAGCCTGATGCTGTCACATTTTCCCACTCTTTTCCCCCATCAACTAGTATTCTTGACACTCTGTTCTAATGCCTTTGTTTTTTTAAATTTTCCTCTGCTTTCAGCAGGTTGTAGCTGCAACATCACATTGCATCAATTTTTCTGCAGCAAATGTAACTACTACCAAGCCTCTGAGAAATAAAAATATGAAAAAAATTTATAGAAGCAGGACAGAACAAATCAAGTAAGAACTGAAGTTTCAGAGAACGCCAGAACTCAGACATTATATGCAAAATTTTTGCTTATAAACTATAGGAGTAATAGTACATCATCAACCCACAGACTTCCTACATTGACAAGACACCATAGGGAATAACATTACATTTTAAGTATGCAAAACCACTTAAGGGAATCTCTTCAGTGAGTTCATCAGAGGGGTTACTTCCCAATTTCTTAAAATATCCTATATAGATCAATAAGATTAAGTCAAAGACCATACACAGAAGCCCCATATTACTGAAGGGATTGGAAATGCCTAGGATCAATAGGAATTTATTATTACTAATGTACAAAAATATTACTACTACAAAATACAGCTCTTTTGGTTATTTTACTTAATAGTTAGACACCAGGCAATTTTACTAGGCATCTTAAAATGCAACCTTAAAACCTAGTACTGTTAAATTCTTTTTCACCTTCTAAGCTTATCAAATATATTAATTTTTTAATATTCATAGTCTCCTTCTGGGGTAGATAAGTACCATTTTCCTGAAACAAGTATGAAAACTGACTGGGGTTTGTTTTCTTTCCCCAAGACTACTGATACAACTCTATATGTAGACCACTAGAGGTTCCTATAATAATTATCTCCTTCAAAAATTATTTCTCTCTTTCCCTTGTATTCTCTTCGTTTACGTCTTTATTTTGACACATGAAAATCCTGGCATCAAACCTGGTTTCTGTGGGCTTAGGCATAAGCAAACATTCAGAACTCAAAGCCATTTTGATAGTAAAAATTTCATAAGCATCCCTGCACATACAAAAATTGCAAAGCAATGGCCGTTTTTTCTTTGGCGCATATGAATATGAGCCTTTTTGATGCATCTCACCTATTTAACTTCTAAATCTTTTAAACACTGACTTCTAATTTTAAATTAAAAAATTATTTTCACAGAACTTTTCAAGCTTTGAAAAAGGTAAAGCTTTTCAAGCTTTGTCAAAGGTAAAATTTTGTATAGCAAGAATTGGAATAAATGATTTTTGCTTTTGTTCTATAATTCCACCTCTATAACAAACATCTTTTACGGCCCATTATGAAATGAAATGGAAGTCAACTTGCATATCCAGACTTTAGAGAACCTTAGGTTCTGTGATTCTTGTTGTTTTTGAACAACCCAGCAATATCTTTTCCCAGAGAATTGTAATTAAGCACACTTATGCAGGTCTAATGTGAAAAATTGAGAAAATAATTAATGTACTCTGAGATGTGTAATCCATTGAGAAATTCCTACCATGTCACTTTTGAATTTATTACTTCTGAACAATTTTTTTCCCTTAATATTTATGTATGTAATTAGATTTGCAATTCTGGCATTTATCTTGTAAACTAATTCAGTGTTTATACACAGAAACTTATATACTAGAGCTGCAGTGATGTTGCATCATGAGCTTGTCTACGACACAAGCAGTATAAGGTATATTTTTTCCCCCTCCACCACAAACACTGACATTTCAAGTCAAAGTTCCTTGCAATATTCTCTTGTTCCTTCTGATGCAACATTTGCTATGGTTACTGGCGATACCTGACCTTGAAGGAAGCATGTACCATGCTTGCTCTGTTGCATCATATATATTAGACTGGGCACGACAAGTTATCTTCAGCATTTTTCTTTCCTTTTCAGCTAATTTCTAGCTACCTAAGTGTATCTAAAAATACTGAGAGAGTCCAGCTACAAATACGGCTTGACAATTATTGGCAGGACAGAGAGTAACTGCTGGTACTAGACCCTTCTTATTAGCCAAGTTTCAATAACAGCAATTCCCTTGATTAAGCAGTGCTGTCAGTGAAAGATTTAGGTGGAAAAATAAAAAAGGCCTATTTCACATGAAATTCAGACCAAATAATCAGTCATGAAAATGCTTAAGCCATTTTGCAGAGTCACAGCATTGACTTCCAGATGACTTTGATTACTCAACAGTGGCACTGTAAACATGGAAAGAGAGGAAAAAAAGGAACAGAGACTGTTTTCTTTCCTTAAAAAAAAAACAGTGTGAGCTTTTCTACTTCATAACAAAGCTGCATACATTCTTATGCTGAGGAGTACCCTACACTATTCTCCATCCCAAGAAAATAATTTGAAACGAGAACACAATATTATATATGTACTACCTTTTGAAGGACTTAAAAAAATACAATTTATGAGTATTACCATCTTGTCTGATTGCACCTTAATCCTTAGCATTCTTAAGCCATGCAACTCAAAAGGGGAAAAAAGTTTATTTGCCTGGCTTCCTGTATTTAGGGTTTAGTTATCTTTTAAAACATCATTTTGGAGATCTTCATAAATTACTACAGTCCTGAAATGTTTCTGTATAAAAAAAAATAACACAGTATCAGTCATTCTCCAGGTAAGAGTGGGCCTATCCCAAAAACATTAACAACTTGCATAACATGAATAAATGCATACTTGATTATTGAGAGGACATTTCAAATAAGTCCAATAATCAATTCAAATAAACATGACAGTTTAAAGTTTTTTATCTTACTTATTTTGCATGCCTTGAAAAATCATCTACACTGCAAAGACATGATCCATCATCTGGAAAGCACTTTGCATCCTCCTCACTGGAAGCTTTAATTTCAGAAGATTCAGTCTATGGCTCTGGGAAATTCAGGTTCTGTATTTCATGAATATTGGGGCAGGATTTAAAAGAAAAAACTATTAATTTCAAAAGCAAGGCTAGCGAGTTAACAACATTAAGACTTGACATCTAAGCTATCATTAAACACCATCTGCCCAAATACAACTCGAATTATTGCAGCATTTTTGCTTACCTAGTGGTAATGGAAAACATGAGGAAAATAACACACTGGAATCCAAGACAGTGAAAAAAGCAGTTTCCTACATCTGACTTGAATGTTAATTGTATATTGAGACTGTAATACTCCTTAATGAGTCAGTTTATGTGGTAAGTAGCCTTTAAATACTTTTAAAGCACCTGTGTAGTGTATTTGAGTTATGTGAGCCAAAGAGTCTTTCAGTGTTTAAAAGAATCAATAATAATGTATCAAACTCACAAGAAGATGAAAAGGGATAATGTCAAAGATCTTATCCGCAATTAATTAACATGGAATACTCAGCAGAAGTGCATATGCACTTACACATGCAGGACTTTAGGTTACAGTAATTACTATGAACTGCAGGAGACTTCAGAGTCACCTCTGGCTCTTTTCTTCCTTTCACCAAGGAAATAATTAATGAAGTACTTTGTTTTTATCAAAGCACATTTATATGCAAGAGAGAGCAAATATAACAATATTGATACGTTCCGACTATTAAAACAAAGTTAAAATAAGTAGTAAAGGAAATAATTGAGCTGGAACCAAAGATGCTCTACCTTAAATCTTCTGTAGCCATTAAATTTTCATAGTATTAAGAAGTATAAAATTAGTTTTTAGAATCTGTCTTGCAATGCAACCACCACTTTGCCATTAAAAACTGGTCACTGGTAGTTTTGGATAATTTGCAAGAGTGGATACTGCATTTGATTCACAATCACAAATTTACAGGAATGACTTTACACAATCCTGTAATCTTCCTGATAGATGTACTAGTTAATAAACAGCAATTAAAGTCCTGGAAACCTGTAGTTCTTTGTTTCTTCCAATAATGAAGATGAAAAATGGAAACAGAAATAATTAGGGCAAAAAAGTGCTTCATCTTATTTTTCCTGTTTATGTTACAGAAGACATTTAAGCATCTATTTTAGAATAAAAAAAAATAAAAAGGAAAAATATAGTTCTGTCAAATCTGCTTTCAAGTTTTGTTCTTTAAAAACATTAAAAAAAAATTTTGATAGCAGATATCCTTGCTTCATAACAACAGATGCTTCTGAAAAGATTAGTGGTATCTTTTCATCAGTGAGAGACACTTACAACCAGAATGGTAAATAATACAGGACTGAGTGTCTTTCACGAGAGAAAGTCTGGTTTTTAGCTTGTTTGCAAATCTCTTCATTTACAGTGCCCAAATTAGATTTTTCTTATATTATATACCAAACATCCCATTGCCAGCCTTTAGAATTCTTAACTCTATGCATTTTGGAGAATTTGCTAGTAATAACCAAAATCTATAGATGTTGAGTAACTTATGTCAATGAAACATTCCCTATCTTTGGTGCTGAGTGACTGGAAACAAGAGATGTGAAATCCAGCAAGGGGAAGGAAATACATGCCCTAAAACAGCAGATCCCTTTACAGACCCAGATTCCACTCGATGTGTCATGACAGCCTTTGAAATATTTGCCAATTAGCAATTTCTGAAAGTATCTTTGGGTGAAGAAGAGAAGACAGAACAATTTTAAACTCCTGGGTTTATAGCCTTTGATTTAATTGGAGGTGCTAGACATCATGAGCAGTGTAGAAGGGAAAGGAGGTCTTACTCTTTCTTATCTTGACAATGAGTAAGAAATTCAGGAAAGGCAGATATTGTCAAGCACAATCTACTGGGTGCAGGTAAAGCAAAGAAGTAATAGAGACCTGTATCTTATTCACCTGACCATGTATATTTACAGTCAAAAAAAACCCCAAACAAACAAAACCCAATCAAAACTCCAGAGGGATATGAGAGAGGAAAATTGTAAGCAATGTTCTTCTGATATATTATTTCTTTTAACTCAGTTAAATCAATTCTTGTGTGTAAAATGTTGAGATGAAAAAATGGGGATTATAGCTTAATTTGTAACTTAACTTTACAGAATATTATATACAGAATATAAGAGGAGAGCACTGAACAATCAACATTCTTTTGCAAGAGGCAAATGGAAATTTGAATATTCCCTCCAAAAACTTAGAAGCTAAAAGAATTGTTCCAGGGTTGAATTCCTGATTACATTAATTGTCTGTTGCAGGAAGGAAGGAGCAAGTGGCCACAACAGGTTTTTGCTTTTGGTATAAATGAATTAACGATGGTTTTATCTCCTTCATTAAACTGTGCTTAGTTCACTTTGGATTTTGTGCATTAATAAACACCTCTCATTTTAATTTTATTTGTGTCAAGTAAAATTCCAATGAATAATATCAGGACATTCCATCACAGTGGCAAATTGTAAGTCCTGGATACTAGGGTGCTATGCATTACACTAGCAATTATTTTTGTGGAATATTCGGAAAATATCAAACTGTTAATTCCCCTTAATATGCTTTAGATGGCAGTTATGGAGTCTCTGAAGAAACACCTTTGAGAGCCAGGAAAACTTCTTAATATGTGGGAGATTAAAGAGGTACCACGATAGCAGCTAAAAATTGCTTCTACTGAATTTAGAGAAATGGAAATTACTGTCCCTAATCAACTTTATCAACTCTGCCAAAAGAATCATAATTGGTGGGAAAGCAGCAAGGTACAAATAAGGTAGCGGAATCACTGTATTTAGTGCTCTTAGCAACGGCCATAATTAGCCAATAACGATGTAGCTCTTTTTTGTCTCATATACTGAAGTTACAGAAAAGGTTTAATACCATCTTTTAGGGAATAGCTTTTCTCTTTCATCACTAAGGAATCTGAGCCTCTGGAACAACACCTAGCCATTGTGTATTTTATAATGGTTCAAACTTAGACACTTGCAAGCTGAAGAGGAATTTACTGCAACGGAATAGCAGCTGGAATTAATCCACATGGATAGACTGAAATAAACAAAATTGTGCTTGTTTATGTAAAGTGAGAATATAACATATGATTTAATACAGGTCAGGATATCAGTACACAACAAAGAATAATGATTATATCTTTCTAGTTTCTGCATGGCAGTAGTTCACCTTAGAAACTGAAACGATTTTGCTCTAATTATTCTGTCAAGATGCAGAATGAGCTCAAAGCTTCAAAGCTAACAGTTAATAAAATAATTTTAGCCAAAATATTCAACAAGAGTTAAGAACTATAGAATTGCTTAACCATTCATCAGGTGATGCTGTATAGGTGTATAAATTACTGAATATATATACATATATTCATTTATATATTACTAAACATATATATATATATGTATACACACACACACACACACATATACATATATATATGTATTAGTTTGGTTTGAGGTCTGGTACAAAGATAGAAATGATGTGTTCAGGATAAGTCAGTTCCTTGTAAATTCTAAAGGAGAGCTAACAAATAATTCTGTAAGAAAAAGAACGCTTTTTAAGTGACAGTTGAAGCACAGCAGACATCAAAACAACACAGAGGTTTACAAAGTAACACTCTCTAAACACAGTAGGGAACTAGGATCAGGAAGAAGAGCAAGGGAAGACAGACAAATTACTGAAAAGTTAACTGAAAGCAAGTCTGTTCAGCCAAAAATTATAGACTAGCAAGACCTTTAGAAAAATAAATGTGGAGTATTTTTAAACGTTTTTCTTCTTAAAAGGAATATAAATACTGCTGTTTCAAAAGGCCTGTCTGATTGTTGCATGTGCTTGTGCCCACAGCCAAGAAAATTATCACATGCACCGACAGAGCTGCTGAACATAAATGGTTTCTGCATCACAGTACTGTCTCCAGTCAGAACTATTACATGAGAAGAAAAGGTTCATGCCTAAAAAAACTCTACAGAATCATTCAGAGACAGGCAGAAGGAAACCAAAGCATAGGTCAACTGCACCTGGGAAAACCTTACATTGCAAGAAATAAAATCCTATTACAACAAACCTAAAAACCTAGTACTAGTCAACACTTTCAAAAACTCAAAAAATGTAGACAGTTGATATTAAAATGACATTTTTTATTCCTTTCCATATAAAAATATTTATGAATAAACATACACCCTTTTGATTTCATACAGCAAAATTTGTGACTCCTTACTTTTCAACGTCTTTCAAAATATCCACCTAAAGCTAAAAAAAACCGCAAATCATTGCAGAGAATAAAGAAGCTGCTTAGCTCCAAGGTTTTAAACTCTACTCCAAATACAGTATCTGGCAATCGTCTCAACTAAACAGAGAACTTGGTAATACTTTCTCATTGCATGGTTGGCTAAATAAAGAGGTAATGAGATGTTTTGGTCTGAACACAGCAATGAAAGTCAGAAGGAGGCACAAGTACAGAATTTCAAGTGGGCTTCTCTCAGTTTCTTTAAGACAGCCCATGGGGATTACTTTAAAACTGGCACAACCACTGTAACCAAGTCTTACGGCTTTTTGCTGGTGTGAAGAATGCATTAGCCAAGGATGATCACAGTAAGTAGTTTTGCTATGCAAAATTTAGGACCCTGACTGAAACATGATAGACTTTCTACAAACTTACCAAGATTCTGCAGCTCTTCAAATCAACACAGGATTGACAACCTTGTAACTACTGACACCTGAACAGCTTGTGCTACAAACTGGAAAAGGCACTCCTATGCATAATCTTCAGAGTTAACAATATACATTTTTTATCAGAGCAAACATTCAGAGTAATCTCCTTTTTCCTTCTAAAGTGCTGCAGAGAAACACTTTAAAAAGCAAAAAATAAGCCCTGTGAAACATCAGCATTGCTGTCATTTGTCCTTCTATGACTGCTTTGTTTCTCTATATTAAAAAAAAGATGATGTACTAAATTCTGCAGTCTTACATTATTTGATGGGTTCTATCCATGTGCAGTGCTCAGAGATGAAAGAATCTTTGTTGTTATAGGGCCACACGATTTTTAAGATCTTGAGGTTAATTAATTTTATTCATCATGAAGATCATATTTTTGGGGACTGTTACACCTAAACAGTTAGAGATACTACTCAAGCAGTTAGTACAAATATACATCCTGGGTTTAGCTCTTCTATTAAGTAAACACTGGAAAGTTATTATTATTATTAAAAAAACCCCTTTAATATGTCATGGTTCACCGCTATATAGTTGGAAGAGTCTCATGTTTCATATGAGACTTATTGAAAATCCATAAAAAATAAGGGATGGAATGGTGAAGACCAAAGAAAAAGGCCCTTCATAGTATTTTACAAAATGATCAGAATGTTACTAATTTTCACTCTTCTACTCTACTCTGAAATCTCGTGAGATATATACCAAGGCATTTCTTAGGAACCCATGAGAAAAGAGTCACTAGAGAACTGTGGGTAATGGGAACAATAATGCCTGCACTAAAAATTCCTTTGCCTTTCAAAAGGAAGATCAAAGAAAAATATTAATCAAAATGAAAAGGTTTTTAGTTTTTTCTTTTCTTCTGTTCTTTTATATGTAGCATGATCCAAAGTTTTAGTTAGTTAGATGTTTTCATTTAAGGTTAAGGCTGCTCATGGATACAGTTATTCTGAATTAATTTAACATTTTTTTCCCATGTTTTTTCCCTCCTCTGATACTAGAGATTGTATACTGAATTCTAAAGAGAATGAGACACAGTGTAAATAAAACCTTGTCTTATTTTGCATTTGTAAATGAACAACTGTACATGAATTGTCATGGAAAAACAATGTTCAAGAAACTTTATTCTTTGCTCAATACATCATCATGACTGTACAGGGATGTCAAAGTACAAGGAATCGAAAAAAACTTGCCCCTTCTACTGGCTATTTTCGCAAAATCCCTTTGTTAGTAATCCAATAAATTATGTATTTCAGAAATTCTCTGCCTTTAAAAAGAAAAGGTACCGTACCAATCCATGGTGGGCCTACTACACTGCTGTTAAAAAGTGGTCAGCACACACTGGAGGTGCTTTGTAATTATTTTATACTGACAAAATTTTAATGATGATGGTAATGATGTTGATTGAAAATCAACAATTCCTTGTTGTAAATCTGTTTTCACCATGTCAACCTTACAAAAACTTAATGATTAGTCCTGGAATCTTCCATGTCATAGTCTTAAATGAAGATTTATTTTCATTTTCTAATCATCAGAGTAACTTCAGAAAATGGCCTGACAGCTTCTGAATAGCTAGAAAACAATTATTTCTTTGTTGAAAAACAATTCTCAGCATCTTTGTTTTGGAAGAAAAGCAAAAGAAAAAAACCTATTGAGAAACTGCTTTCACAACAGATAACTGAATTTTGACAGATGGGGGCATAGCTGGTGCAGAAGTTTGGGTTTTGTCATTCTTATGGCAGTCTTTTCAACAAACTTTGCATATATTCCCTAGAGATGTAGATTTTAGCTGCTAAATTCCTTGGAGCTTCCCTCCACTTTTTCTTCTTTATATTCCTTGCGATCACAGCTTTAGCGAATATTCAAAAAACCCTTTCTCAAGACAAGCCTTTTACAAATCTAGTCTGTAGCATACATTGTGCCATGTTACAGTTACTAAAAGAAAGAATAATATTTGGATTACCCTGTACAGAAGATGACACTTGGATCATTACAGTGTCGGTTATGCTCATCCGTGAGAATTCCTAAAATGTAAGTTCAAACTAGTGCAAGGACTCATCTGGGTCTAGGACTTTACACAGAAGATGCTGCATGTACCAGACATGTACACGTGTGGTCTCCATGCCTTTCATTCATGTCAAGCCATCGCTTCACAAGGAACTCAGTGACAACTACATACATATGTCTAGAGATTTTATTGCCCCACCACACATTTAAAGGTTCTCCATACACACACATTTATTCGGGAAAGAAAATATGAACAGATAAAGGGAAAGGGAGAACAGACAAACAGCCTTTCTGAATTTTAAGTAGCTAAAAACCTGTTTTGATTTTTATAAGTAAACTTACAGTAAAGATAATATTTCCATTGAAAACCTTTATCTACCTTTATTTCAGACACTGGCAACACAAAAATTAGTGTGGGTTTTTTTCTTATTTTTAACATTTCTTTATAAAATAATATCACTTAAAACTCTTCTAATGAAATGCATTCCTTTCTTTCTACTTTTGCATATGCACATAACAGTGCAGGACTATATTTGAGTGCTATTAGTACAACTTCTTCATAATAATTGCTATTTATTCAGATACTAACATGACTGAAGGCATAACAGGCTCTCACAGAGGTATGAATGAAAAGCTAAAAAATGTTAGTTACTGAGGTTGGTCTGCCAAAGACTACTACAATTTCATGTATATATTTGCACTGCTATGATGTAAAAATAAACAATACACTGATCATTATCTTAGCAAGTCCTTCACTATCATTATCCAGTCATTTTGTGGCAACACACAGGAATAGATGGGGAAACATATGACATGCATTATCAGATCCCTATGTTGCTTGTAGCAGCCATTCATTTAAGCCATAATTCAAAAGTCTTTTTATTTTGCTCTTATCTTTTATAGAAATCTGGGATATTATCAGACATTATCAACTACCTTTCCTTCAGAAGAAATAATAAACAAATTGAAACTAAGTACATTTCTGTATGAAACTCTTGACTTCCAATGCCTGAATATTTGATAACCAACCCCCAAAATAACAGTGGCTTGAGCATTCATCCCATATGTTTTTATTTCTACATATTTGGCACCCTTGAGGGAGCAAAATATACTACTTAAATTCCTAGGAGCTTTAATACAAGTAATTCTTAAAGCATTTCAAACAAATTCATATCTGTAGCTGATGCTGAATCATATTATTGAAATTAATAAGCTTGAACTAGGACTTTTATAATAAACTAAATGTGCATTTGCATAATTCATGTTCAGATACCCAGTTGCAATTTGCAGTTTGAAAAAAAACCCCAGTAAATTAATCATATAATTTTAGAATCAACTGAAATGTAAAACTGCAATTTACAGAATAAAAATTAATATTTTAGCAGTACAAAAATACATGAATCTGCCACTTCAATAAAATTAACTTTTACTCAAGTTAGAAGGACAACAAATTTTTTGAATTTAATTTGGATGTACATCGGTTACAAAAGCCCAGCAAAAGTTACATTGAAATGGGCAAAAATGCCTATGAAGCACACTTTTCACAAGGGATATAGTATAGTTAAAAAGGTAATGAATACATCAATTTTGAAATTGCATCAAAACCGCCAATCTTGCTTCAAAACTCTTCCTCCCCTTGACTTCTTGACATACTAGATTCTCAAATTACAAGAGAGAATTAAGATAGCTGTGTATTTGGGCCTGGAAAACAAAATTGTTTCCTGTTTTGACCTTTATTTAGATCATACCTACAGAAGGACACTTGCAGGAGACAATGCAAGAAACCTTCTGTTGAACACACATGAATCAGTCAACAGCTGAGACACTAGCAAAATAAACCAGCTCAAAATGCCTCTCCTTTGCATTCCATTCTAAAATCTTCTATCTTTCTCAAAATAAATAATATCATGAAAAAATTGTCTTTTTTTTGTAGACTATAAGGTTACTGGACCAGAGTAGAGAATATATAGAAGCCTTTCTGTTCAAAGAGATTTTAGTGGTTCATCTTGCTGTGGAACTTCCAGAGGCTGCTTTCCACAAGAATGTGGTCTAGCTTGCCTTTAGCTTGGCATAAAACATAAGTTCGCATTTATCTTTAAAATAAGGTACTGTTCTGGGACAGACTTTCTCTAACACACTATTCCTCTCCCCCAGAGTGCAGGGCAATATATAATCAATACCACGGAAAAAATCCCAAAACCCTACCCCACTTTATCCTGAAACTGGCACACTTCTTGTTATAACAAATCATACAGAAAACAAATATAAAATTGTTATGCTCAAGCTTTAAACTCCTTACCATTTCATATGCTGGGAAGTAAACAGAAAGTCCATCTCAATATTGAGTCACCTTGCTGTATTATTATTGTTATACCTCAGACCCCAAGTTTCTAAAACTGCCTTTTCAGAGGATATTGAAGTGCCATTAAGCCCAAGTACCCTAAGTGAATGGAAATCTGAATCTAATTTTCTACCAGGTTCAACTTATAGAATAAAAGCTGCCATGTTACTTTATGTTATTGCTTTAAAATGAGACCACTCATAAAGAAAGCTCTAGGGCCAATTCATTGCGAGGAGTTTCATCTATTATATGTTTTCTAGATAGCATCTGACATTACCAGTGCCAAAGCTGTAAAATCAGAGCTAACGGAAACATTTTCAAACATTTATGTTTGCCATGCCTTCCAGAGAGCATGTCAGAGTGCAGGCTGAACTTCAGTGCATTCTGTAACACAGACTCTGTGCATCCACACTGCCACCTGCGAAGTACCTGCTCATCCAGGAGCAGCATGCCCGTGCCTGGGTGCCCCGGGGACAAGCCTGCCACTCTGCAAGCAGGGGAGACGTGGGGTGAGGACACAGCATGCTAGCTCTTTCCCCCTTGGGGTGCTACAAGGCTCCCCTGAATTGGAGCAGCTCAGGAAAGAACCCTATGCCTCTACTCTGAAAGTAACCCAAAGTACCACAATAAAAAATATTTGCTGAGCACCATTAACCACTATAATTAACTAACAGCTTGAAAAGACTGAATGTGGAATGTGAAAATGCAACAGAGGATGCCTACTGGTTTTGGGAAAAATATTTTCAGCCATTCTCACTTCTTTTTGGCAGTTAACATATGACCAGCCATTATCTTTTTGTCACTTTCCTTCATTATAAGGAGTGTAATAAAACTCCTAAAAAACACTTTTAAAAACATGATGAGCAAATCCCAGCTTGTCTTTATATTACCAGGCATGCTAATGCAACAGGAATTTCTGTGTCTGAGCCTGTCATCTCTTAACAGCTGAAGCTTTCTGACTTAGATAAGCGAGGTCAGTTGATTTTAGGAAAAATGGGTGGTTTGGAAATTATTGCATTTTTCTGGAAATATTTTTAATTTTTTATTCGAATTAAAAAAGGGTTTAGATCCTCTTTCATTAAACAAGTTTTCTTTTAAGGATCAGAACTGTAGCCTCCAGGCACCTAATATTTCATGTGTGAAATCTGTAACTTCTTGTATAATGGACACCACCTCTTATTTATATTTAACTAATAACAGCAATTAAGTATTGATTCTTGCCAGTACTTTCTGAATTAATGCAATTAAGTGTGAATCTTAACCTAGTCACAAAGACACAATACGATTGCCTGCTCATGAAGCTGTAATGAATAAAATCAAACAGCAGGATTTCCACTGGAAACAATGAACAGTAGCAATCTACTTCATCTTATATTACACTGACTGCTTCATATAATTTCATTTCATTTCTACATAAAATAGAGAACTCTATTGTCTGCTCTGCTGCCATTTTTTTTGATATTTGGAATATATTTAATTATACAAGGTCACATCTGAAGAGATAAAGCTCTCTGGAGAGAACAAAATTGAACTTTTCCATATCAGATCACTTCTCCCTCCAGAAATGAATTCTTTATTACCCCAAAATTACATGGTATTATCCTGAAATGACATGATATGTCTTATTTCTCATATAGCACATTCCTGGAATTAGGCTTGACTATAAAAGAAAACTAATGGTTCTGAGAATTGGCTGCTCCAAAGGCTTCACTCTTTCATTACTCACTCTTGATAATTGGCAGTCCACAGTAGGAGAAGCAGGAAGAAATATGCCAGTTGCATTTAGAGATGGGAGTTATGGCCTTTTCTTTATGATGTTGCATAAAAAATTATGGCAAATTATAACAGCTGTTACGGATGTGCTAAACCTGCCAAAGGTCTGTTTGTGCTAAAAGATTGCTTTTTTCCCCCCAAATTCTAAATGTAGAATTCTTCAGTCCTTCAAAGGCCTAAGAAGTGTTTGTAATGGGGTGACAGAAATAGAATGTGTAGGCAAATGCCACTTAAAAAGAGATTAAAAATTTCTGGAACATCTTTTTACCCCCATATAAAGTACATTTGAGAACAGAGACACATCTCATAGCTATATATTTTAGTCATTAATACAAGTGTTGAATTTTTTGAATTGTATCTAATATCCGCAAAGTTTGTAAATAAAACTAAACACCTATTCCATTTTTTCTCTAATTTTTTTTAATCTACTTACTATGGTTTTATAAGAAAGTAATTGTTTTACAAGTAAAAAAAGGAGCTGCAGAGCTGTTGGGGTTTGATACAATGTAGGTGAGCTTTAACTGAGCCCCTGGTTCCTTCTGCATCTTGAGGCAGTTACAGTCTTTTAGGAGACACCCTCAGGAGAGCCTGCAGTATTCTTCATAAAGTACTGCTTTTGTTGTTAATAGTTCAATATTTTTAGATCTGCCGTGGGTTTAAAATTAATTGGAAACTATGAGCAACATCTACAGCAAAATACATTTGCAGATTCAAGGTACTACAAATATACCGAATGTATGAAGGAAATAAGGGACTGCAACTAAAAGCAGAACAGGTTTATCAGTCTGGGCACAAGATTACAATGCTCTCATTTCAAACTGCTCATGCTTTTTAAAGATATGCAAAACTGGTAAAATCAAAAGAAAGCTTTATGAAAGCTGTGGGTGCAAGCTCTAAAAGCCTGTGTTCTGCCAACTAATTCACAATAGCATGCACTGTCACAGCACACATGCACAGCACAACACTTATCAAAATTTTCTACATTCACTAAACTTTAATTAGACTTTATTTAAACTTAGACAGTTGGAACTCCTGTTTCCATTAACATATTGTAAAACACTCCAGACTTCCCAAATCCTAAAATAAAACAATGGGTCTACTCTTTGATATATCTTTGTTACAAAGCTTTCAAGGCATTATGCTGTGTACAAGCATTTGTTCAGATGCTTCATAATTTCTTTCTTATTTATATTTGCCTGTTTAGCAAAGCAAAGCAAAGCAACCAGGAAAAAAAAAAGGAGATGCAGAGATAATTGCAGACTGAGTTCTTTGAACAACTTCAAAACTGTTTATCAAAGCTAAAAGAAAATAAAAATATTTGCAATTCTGAAATCTGAGAACAGGTCAGAACAATTTTCATGTCCAAGGGTAAACTTTGATGCAAGGGAAAAAGAAAACGAAAATGGTTTTGAATTCACTTTTTTTTCCCCTATTGTTACCCTGTTGAAGTGTTTAATGGCATCTCTGATTCTTCACAGAAGAAATTACTGACTTTCAGAAAACCTTATTTTTCAAAGAGGAAGCACTTTAATAAAAAAATTATGAAGACTTTCTATGTTAATTTTCACAGCAGAAATTATTTTCCTTCCCTTGGCTAACAAACGCCAAAAACTAAATGAGCAGCTTTGTTGCAGAATCTGTAAATGTCAGTCAAGTCATGATCTGAAAGACAAACAGAAAAGTCCTAAGGCAAAAGCAGTCTTTCTGTTTTTATAATGATTAACACGTTCTGTACACAACTAAAGTATAAACTAAATAGGAGCAATAAATAAATGACATTTGGTCTCAACCTTTAACCCTGGCATTGGGGAAATTACGTGGGCTTTGCAGCAGATCCTGGACCAAAACAAAAAATTACTATGACAATACTGCTAATTTCGCACAAGGGGGATATATCCCACATTTCATGGAACTAGAAAGGGACCAGACTTCTTAAGACTAATTTGTCTTTGATTTCTGCTGTGGAAATAAAAGGAGAAGGAGGCAATGAAAGACTGAGACAACCCACCACATATGAACTTTTTTATCTTTTAAAGTATCGGTTATTATTTTCATTACTTAGGTGGTCTAAAATTCTATTTTTGATTATTTTATTATTCTCTTTTTCCCAAGAAAAAAGAAGGTCAAAAGTGGACCTTGATTAGCTTGGAGCATACCTTCAATAATTTGAGACAAGTCTCCAGATTACTATTTGTGAGCAGCAGAATTCAGTCACAACTAATAAATGTAAGAGTTCTCATAATGAATTAATATGATGGTCATTTAACAGTAAATCTTCATCATGGTTCCAAAAGCACAGTAGGAAAACATAAAAATGGTTTTTGTTAAAAGAAATCCCTTTCACTTTCTTAAAATAACAGCATGTCTTTTCCCATAAATATTCCTCTCCCATTAAATACTTAAACCCTGAACCATATTCTGTCTACTCAGACCATACCTTTAGAAATTATTTTCCTTGAAAAAATTAAGTGTTGAAAAACTGCAGTTGTAAACCAGGGAAAATTTCATTTATTTCAGAGAGATACGGTATGTAAGTCCTCTAGGACAGGGTTACAAGCCCAGCCTAACACAGCTGTGCGAAAGTTTCTAAACCTGGATTTTATTGTATATCATTCATATTTTATTTTACTGTAAAAGGAATTTTAATGTGGGTAATTTCTCAGCTTCACTTTTACCTTGAGTCAGTTTGGAGTAGAAGTCCTTTGTGGGTTTAGTTAGCCCAGCATCTTCTGAGAGATTGATAGCAGGTAATTTCTAAAGCATATGAGAATAGGTGAATTTGCCATTATATCTTTCCATGCCTCTCTCTGCTTCTACAAGTGTGAACCTCAGTGTCCTGAGGTGAGGGGCTTGCCTACATATTTATGAAACCTCAGTGAATTTGTCTTAATTTTTCAGTCTCACAAATCAATACAGTCATTTAGCATCTGCGACACTTGCAGGAAAGCAATTTCCCATCATTGAGCATTCACTCTACTCTTCTACAAAACTATCCCCATTCAGCACTGCCACTTTCCAAGTGAGAACACCCTGCACAGGATTCAACTTCCAGCTGGATCAAAGGTACATTAATGGCATAATAACGTCTCCATTTTGTTTGCTCACCTCCTTTCCTAATTTACTTTTATGGCCACTATTTCAGAGTTAACCTTTCGGTCAAAATTACCTGGTTTCATCTGTATCTCTAAGCTGGTATCAGTGCATTAAACAACATCAAGGAGGGAAAAAAAACCCTTAAAATCCATAAACTGTGATGTTATAACTCAAGGAATTGAGGGATACTTCATCCTTATGGTAAATACTATGTAGATATGAAGACTACATCAGAATGTTACACATGCACTCAAACTCTAGGTACTCTGCACAGGATTAATTTTAGCCAGCACAGCTTCATCTTTTAGTCAGCAAAACATCAGAGGGCATTTTTAAAATGCTATCTATTTTCTGTAGCTGGTTCATTTTTAGTATCTAAGAAATAACTACACTGTCTCTCTTTGAAGAAGTCACCAAAATGAGAGATGACAAAGAGTACTTTCAGCAGATTTTTGACTATTGTACAGTGCCAGTTTCTTAGATAGCAATTCTAATTCTCTCCTCCATCTCTCCCTCCCTTTTGAGAAGACTTATGGAACTTTTTAAAGCTTTGTAGAAATTTGCTGAGATAATTTACTGCTACTTTTCCTTTAAGAAACCTTTCATTTCTGGAACTGTCAGAAAATCTTATGCACCAATGTAGCTGAAATTATTTGCCTCAATCACCGGTAATACAGCTTGAGGTGCTATGTCATCCACACCACCCAGGCATCAGCAATTCTCTTGTCCCTTCACCCTCCAGTGCCTGAGCTACTACATAGCTTGAGAAACTATCCTAACCCTCCAGCTGACTTCCAGTTAGTTTTTCTGCTAATGAATTTTGCAAATCAGCTTCTGTGAACTCCCTGGATTCAGAGGCTATTTTCTGTAAGAAGACCTGCATCCTCTTGATAAACTTTCCTCACTTAACGAGCAATACTGTCATACACTCAGTCATAAGGCCCAATGCATATACCAGCTGTTCAAACTAAGAGAAAAACTCCCACCAAATCTGTCCATCTTGCAGGTATCATATTCCATGGCTATTTTGAAGACAAAGCAGTATTATTGTCTTCATGGCTGCTCACAAAACAGTCTAGTTACTCCCATCACTATCCTTACAACAGTAATACTGCATCTAGAGGTCATACTTACATAAGGCTAGAACAACAAGTAAATAAAAAAGGAAAATTCAATCAGCTGGTAGAGTGAGATATGGTGATTATTGTTACCACCACCAAGACAGAATGGTGAAATGAAGGAAACAACAACGAAGAGCCTGAAGGAAGAATATACAGGGGTGCAACTGAAACCTGAAACTAGTGACTTCCAGCAGAAATTATGGGGGATGTGTCCCAAGAAAATCCTCAGAGGTATCTCAGTTGTGGTTACCCATTTAATAATTAAGAACATTTTGCACTGAATATCCATTCAAAGGGAAGGAGGACAATACTCTGGATGCTAAAAGACCATATCTCTACTGTAACACTCCTAGAATCTCATCACAATCAGTGGCACAAGAGTTGGAATTTGTTGAAAAGTATCAGATGGATATTACATAGCAAATACCTATGCTTTGCAACAGAGGGCAGGACCAGCACATGGAATCAAAAAGAACTACTGCCACACTGCGGCAGACTGTAAAAAAAAAAAAAAAAAAAAAAAAAAAAAAAATNAAAAAAAAAAAAAAGTAATTTCTACATCAAAGTAGCCTGCAGGGTATCTCTGGTCAAAGAGAAGTTTTTCCTTCTGTGACCACTCTGTTTTAATATGGTACCAAAAATAAGGAGAGAACTGTGCAATTGCATGAAACATCACAGTTCACCTCCTGGGAAACAGCCGAGCAGTCACAATGCCACATTCATGCAACAAAGAATAAACCAGACAAAGGAGCTAGTTTGCTGGAAAGATGACAGCTTTTGACTAAACATCTCTTGGCAGAACAATAGGCAGAAAAGAAAAAAGAATTTAACAGGTATTTTAATAAAATACTACATTTTGTAAACGTTGCATGGCTATGGAGTACAATCATACATATGCTACATAAGGCAGCTGAAACTCTTGTTCCTTTAAGATGCTAAGCCAGCTTTAAAAAGCTAAAGATACCTTAGAGGTGTAAAACTGCAACGTATTTAAAAGTAAAATTATTTTGTCATTAAAAATTTGCTGAATAATGTTTTCAAGCAACCTTTTGTTTGAACTAGAACATAGCAGTTGATGCTATGACAAGCAAAGATATGGTTCTTAATTCTACTTATGTCCACTACAAAAGATGAAAAAATAGGATTAAAGAATCCTTTAGGTTGAAAAAGAGCTCTAAGATCATTGAATCCAACCCAGCAATGCCAAGTCCACCAGTAAACCATATCTGTAAGTGCCACATCAAAATGGCTTTTAAATTCCTTTAGGGATGGTGACTCAACCACTTCCCTGGACAACCTGTTCCAGTGCTTGGCAACCCTTTCAGTGGAGAATACGTTCTTCATATCTAATCTAAATTGTGATTTATATACACATACATGTAAATGATGCCTTGAAGTGGCTACCTGGAAAGAGAGGCTAGACAAGAATAAGAGAATAAAAGTAGGTATTTATTTTAAGGGCCTTCAAAGGTACACTTTGGGAGTGTAAAGCCTTTGAGGGGCTCCACCCAAGATGGACACTGGGTCACAGATTTTTCACACTTTTATAAGTTTGGTCCATTTTCGTATCAGGGTTAATTCTCCAATTATAATTTCAGTTAATGATGTAATTACCCTAAGTTTGCTCCTCCTCTCAAGGCTTTAGTTTACACATTTTGGGGCCTGGAACAATCAAGGTGTCCCTGAAGAGCAAACCTAGAGAGGTTTGTTATGTCTAACCAGCATTAGAGAACAGAGTTAACAGGCCACACGAAACTTCAGAGTTACGTGCTAGGCAGTATGGGATTTGAAAAATATAAAAGTTTAAACTTAAGGCATCATAAATACAAATTCTTTTACTCAAAAACTCCTCTTCCATATACAAGAGAAAAAAATAACTAAATCATGCAGTTCTTTTTAAAAAAACCAAACAACATCCATTGAGATTAGTATTTACAGATTGCCTTTTCATTCTAAACTTTTAGCATTAGCATTTTTAGCATTAGCTCAAAAATAGTCCTAAAAGACCCAAACAGTTTAGACAGGGATTTGAGAAATTGATATCTATTTGAAATGTGTGCAGACATGTTGAAGAAATATTGAGAAGTACCAGAGGAAACAAATTTTTAATGTTTTTTGAAACTTTCAAAGGAAGTATTCAGACTAGAAGGAGATGAAAATCAGTGTCTTGACAGCTCTGCTTTATCACTACAGGCTGCTGAGAAAGCAAGCTCTCCAGAGGCTGAGAACCAGAACATGAGAGAAACATCTCTCAACTTATTGGAATACACCAAATCATGCTTTCCTAAAAAAAGAAGAAATAAAGAAAGAAATAAAGAAAGAAAGAAAGAAAGAAAGAAAGAAAGGAAAAAAGAGATTCATTTCTCCAGTATTGATACCTACTTTCTCCAAATGGGTCCATCAGTTTAGTTACTTAATTTGCAAATCAAGAAGTAGCTTTTGTCATTTTCAATGCTTTAAAGTCCATAACTGAAATCAAATTATATTTCTTCAATTTTTCTACTACTGTTAGAGAAGCTTTTGTTTTTGAAAATTAATGAATAGTTTTATTAGTTGAGTCAAGTACAGCTTTAGGGAAAAGAAACTTGATAAGGTATGATTTTCTGCAAAATGTAGGAAATGCATTTCAATTATGCAGAAACTGAGAGACAACAAAGCAATCATATTCAACAAATTAGGATAAGAATTATGTTTAATTGATAGTTTCTCAAGTTTATCTGATACTAAAAAGGGGACATGAAGTTGCAGAATTTTATATTCGACTGCTGTGCAAATTTAGCCTAAGCCAGTTCTCACAGATGGAAGAGCGGGGAGCAGCAGCAGCTACTAAGATGACATGCTAAACCAGGTATAATTTTGTCTCCTATCCTCAGGAATTGCAATGGCACTGTAGAAGTGCCAGCATAAGTAGAAACAAAGGCATTCAAAATGATGTGCTGTATCTTTTTATTGTGTACTTTTATTTCAGTGCATGCATCTCGATTCCCACATGTAGCTGAATCCAGTCCAACAGTCACTGCAAGAGACGTAACTATATTATAGCAAAGAGTGCAAGTATTCATTCCAGCAGCTTAGGAGACCTATGCCTTTGTGCCTTGAGGGATCAGACATGCCTTATTACTGACTATTTTTACACACTTCTCATTTTATGGACTTGCTATGCTGAGCCCACAAAGCTTTCATCTTGCTATTACGTTGCTCAGAAGAAAAGTGGCATATTCGGCTGCAATCCCTCAGGTTGACTAATGGATAAGGAAAAGAAACACCTTAGGTACAGTCCTCCGTGAGAGGGAATGCTAAGTCCCTGCATGCAGGTGGCAGAAACCAGAAGCTCCCCCACTCCTGGCCTGATCTAAGCCAGACACTGTATAGTGATTGTCTTACGGGGACAATTTGCATTCTCTCTGTATTCTTTTATAGCATCTGTAGAAGCAGAAATGCTCCTAAGCTGTTGTATTGCTTTGTAGCAGCATCACTCGAGATTGCAGGCTCAGGAGTGACACCATGGAGACAGTTTATACCTGAATCACATACTTCTGTGCACTTAGGGATTTCAATTCAGTTCACCTGCATGGTCTGGAAGCATATTAGAAGTTACCAAGGTATGTTATTTCCACATAAATCAGGTTTTGGCCATTTTAAAGTCTTCAGTTTTCTCAGTTAGAATAAAATCAGCAAACCATAACCCAACAGCAACACAAATCAGCACCCCCAAAATTCCCTCCTTGCCTTGTTTTTATTCCCTTACAGCGACAGCTATGATATCTTAACTGACTTTGCAATAACATTGTTGGTTCATTCATTTTTCCTGAGTCATCTTAGACATCCTGGCCAGTTCTTAATGGTTTCCACAGCTCAGATCTCAACCAATTTTGGACATTCAGAAGTAAGAGCTGAAGAACAGACAGGATAAAAAACAAAATAAATCGGAGACTGACCTATACTCCTTACGCCATCTTTGTAATGGTAGCATGAATAAAAAAAAGATAAATTTTTTTGAGGTGACACCTGAAAGCCTTCTCTCTTTTTCACCATTTTTCAGTACCCTCCTCCAACATACACCATCACTTTTTCCCCTGCTACTCTATGCAGTCTAAATCCTTTTTCACTTCCATTGCTGTGACCAAGCAAACTTTTTTCTTGCCTTTTAAACTCTCCCAGCAAACTTGAAAGCACAAAGTTTAGCATTATACATTACACTTGAGGGTCAATTACTGTGAGGTGGCTTTCACAAAAAAGCTGTAACCCAGTGCACCAACTATGACCAGACCAAGGACGATTTGGTACCACTCAAACTAGATACAATGTTCATGACTGAAAACAGAGACTTCAAATTAAAACAGGGAACTGAGAAGAGATGGTGAATGACTTTCTCAAACTTCATCAGAATCAGAGTACCAGCCCTAGGGAGCAATGATGCACATGAACAACTTGAGTCTATTCAAATAAGTATACAGGTTTTGGAACAATCAAAGTCAAGGGACTGTTTTAGTCTCATTAAAGTGCAACTTAAACTCTATGATATTAGCCAGGTTCAGTTCAGCCTAATACTTAGTCCTGGTAGCTACTTTTTTTTCCCCTTTACAACATGGGTAGTTTCTCATGGAACAAAAACAGGATAATTTACATACCTTCAATATAGTTTGATATGTAATTTGACACAACTATACCCTGATTTTTATTGTGGCTCTAGCATTCCACTGCATGCCAATAATTACTTTACTAATAATATAGCACTTTCTATTCCTTTGGAGAGCAAGCTGAATTTGTTTTTCAGAAGTCCTAAACAGCAAATTGATCAACATAATAAAACACATAGCTTCCCAATACACCCTGATCCTTTTCTCCCAGAACATGATTCTACTGCTACCTTTTTCCCTTCAATTTTGATTTCATATAGAAGATTTTGGTGTCATGGTCAAACCTGCAAATGCTTCAGTTTATTTCCTCACATATGAGAAAAGACTGAAGGAGATGGCCCTGTTTAGCCTGGAGAAGATTGAAATGTCTGTAAGTATCTGAAGGGAGGGTGCCAAGAGGATGAAGCCAGACTGTGCCTGGGCAGTAGGACAGGAGGCAATGGGCAGAAACTGATGCACAGTAAGTTCCACTTGAACATGTGCAAGAACTTTACTGTGAGGGTGACCGAGCACTGGGAACAGATTGTCCAGAGAGGCTGTGCAGTCTCCCTCACTGGGGATATTTGAAAACCATTTGGACATAATCCTGTGCCTTGTGCTCTGGGATGACCCTGCTTGAGCAGAGAGGCTGGACCAGATGACCTCCAGTGGTCCCTTCCAATCTCACCCATTCTGTGATTCAGCTGAATAGTTATGCAAAGTTGGTAGGAACATTTGTCTCATTAAGATTACTACCACAGTTAAAAATTCAGGGCACTGAGCTTTCAAATTTACCCAAAATATCTGGTTGAAGTGCTAACTAGAACAATCATAGTACCAATGATGATACTGGGGCGTTTTCTGGTTGGTTGGTTTGGGGCTCTTTTTGTAGTTTTTAATAAAAGCTACACTCTTATTTGTTTTCTTCTGCATAGTTCTCAGTAGTATTCTTCAAGTAATGTATTCTTCAGCTCTAAAGTGGCCACAGTGAATTTTGACTGGTAACTGTATTGAAACAAATCAGTGGAGAAGAATTTCTATTATAATTAAGAAAAAGACAAATTTCTTCTTAGATCCAAGTATCTCTATTCAGATATATTTATTTCCTTTTCAAATGTATTCTGCTTTCAAATAAAGTTAAACAGAGAACAGAGATATGAATTTTACGGGATATATAATGAGCTGAAAGAGGGTTTGGAATAGTAGTGGATATGCCATTTTTGTAACTGTTTCTAGTTGTAAAAAGCAAACTGAGTAAACCCAGACACCCAGACCCAGAACCAGACACAATAACACAATAAGATAAAATTTGAATATGGTTTGAGTACAATAATGCTGTACAATTATAAAATGAATGATGTATACATTAATTTCCACAGCTTTTTCAAAATGAAATGTAGTTCTTAAAGTAATTGCGTAAGCCTTACAGTGTTTTGCTAAGCCCTTCAAGTAGATGTGTGCTAAAATTAGAAAAAGCAAGATTCCAAAATGATAAAGGCTAAACGAGTAAATCAGAATTCATGTAACTAAAACACAATATTCAACTTTGCATGTAAAAGCAAAACTGCTTCACTTTAAATCCTGTGCTATTTAATTTTCAGCTCAACTCCTAAAAGGCTTATTTCCTTCTGATACTGCTCCACTTGCTCTCTGTGGGAAACTACAGAGTTTATATATTATTCATCCAACTAAAAACCCTGAGGCAGGACTCCTATGGAGACTCTTCAGTAATTGGTCTCCAGATGCTGGTGATATGCAGTGCTCTAAAAGTCCTTAAACATGAGAACACAATTCCATCTGCTTTTCAAGCTGCGTATGTTTAAAGGAACAACATAGACTGCTCACCCACATTTTCAGGCAGCTCCTACAGTACCTAATTATTCACGAACTCATGTGCATCAAGCTACAATTTATGTGGCTAACATAACAGCTTAAAAATTTTCAAATTAAATAATCATTGTATTATTTAATAAATATCTGATGCAGCTGAGCAACCTATCCACAAAAAGAGTACATGGCAGCAAAATTATCAATTGCTTTAATGTTCCCAGAACACACATAAACAGGAGGCAGAGAGTGAAAAGCTTAGCAGTAATCATTCTGCATTAACATACCCTGACAAGATGCAGGTATGTGAAGTGAAAGTTCATTTAGCATTTGCATTTATACCCTGAAATAGTAAAATTATAACAATGCCTAAATCTTAATTTCAGTATGACTCCAACATGGACATTCATGCAATTCACTCAAAGAAGGTCTCATAGCAGGTCTATAATTATTTTGTTCTTGACTTGAATGGTCAATCCCTGCATTACCTTGGACCCTGCAAACCGAGAACACAAAAGGTTTTAATATTTCTTTTTCCAAGAACACTAAAACCCAAAGGATATTAGTTTTCAGGATATCTCAATTGGGAACATCATTTAAATGCTCAGCATGCAAGTTATTAATGATAACTTAATTTAGATCTGCCAAAGATGCTGATTTCAGTTATCTAACAGTCCTTTCTCCCTTCTACCTTATTTTGACTTATCTTCAGGGTTCCCTACTTCAGCTTGTACAGTATCATTTTTCTTTCTTCTAAGTCTCACCCAATACCTTCTGTTTCCTCCAACTGCCATATTGTACAGGCTTGAAAGGCAGCAGTTCAAGGCTGACAAATTAGGTAAGTTCATTTAGCCTAGAGCTGCTCTTTGACCTCAAGGTCAGCGAGATGCAACTGATACAATTTGTAGCCTAGTGCCACAAATTTGTACTGTAGGCACATCTAGGTGCAAAAAAAAATTACATGACATGAAATCAGATGCTACTCATGCTAGAAGCAGCAAGGACTAGGAATCATAGCTGACAGAAACATGTTTCCTCAAGGATGGTGAAAATAAAAAACTAACCTGGGTAAGTAATGCTACTCGTTAACAAGATGAGTATACTAGGTAGTAAAAAGGAGTAAGATCCATAAAACACAACCTACTTTGGATGAAACTAAATTTTGTCACGAAACGATGAAGCAGTGTAACAGCAGAAGTCAGGTTCGGACTTCCAGGATGACAAAAAGGGAGACAAAAGGACCAACTGCTTACTGATTGCAAGTGCCAACAGATTTCTCACAAAATTCAGGCAGTAGCTTAGATAACATACATTATAACATCACAGTCACTGCCTACAGTAAAGCAACCTTGAAACAAACTCACATGACAACAGTTTTGTGATGCTTGCTTATGCAAATTCTTACACCTGTAATGAGGCTGTTCTCCAAATCTCAGTAGCCAAGGACAAATGTACAAGAATAAATCAGCAAAGTGTTCTGAAGTGGAGAACCAGCCTAATTTAGTCTTTATTTAACCCTTTAGTCAGATGTGATTATTCAGAGGATGCTGTCTTGACTCTTATAGCTGGTCAAAACTTTAGATCCAGAATTTCTTTGCCTCTTACTGTCTCAATGATAGTGACGAGAAATCTGTTGCCATGGCAGTCTTAAAGTAAGGCCTGGTGAAACAGTTTTGTACAGTAACTAAAATCTTCAAGCTATGGTAGATATCCTTTTTCTTCTACTTTGTTTAAAAAAGTAAGAATTTTTTACTTTTTGAATTCCTCTTCCAGGACAACATACAGTCTTCTGAAACTCCTCTTGAGGTCTCCATTTCAGATCTGGTGAGAAAAAATGCATTGTTTTTCTAGCTAAGCTACATATTTGTTTTGCCAATTCACATTTGGAGGAAATATTCAGCAAAATATAACCCTGTATAAATTTATTACCTTAACCACCTTCAAAATATTTATATTCACAAGGGATGACAACAAGGTGATGAGAACTCGGTACGTCCTACTATAAAGAGCATTCACCCTTTGACATCTTTGTTCTCACATAATAACTTTCTTAGTAACAGAAACCAAATTAATTTAAAGATGCTTAAACTCAATCCAAGAAAAATGAGAACAATAAATTTTTCTTCATAGGTATAAAGAAAAGACGTGGCCTTTAGACATACAAAGCATACACTTGCGTGTCTGTGCCATGTGTACATTTACCATTTGTAAGAAATTTTCTCCTTTGCAGAATTTTCATCACTCTGGAAATCATGATTCAGAGTTTTTACAGAGAGTTGGGTAAAGAATCCTCCATATGCATATGATGAAAAAACTGACTGCATAGAAATTGTAAATACTGTAATCAAATAATGGAGGTAAGCTATGTAGTGTAAGCTACAATATTTGAAGCAATTTCAAATTAATATCTGAAACACCTACTATTTAAAGCACTTTAAAGGCATTCATTAAGTGTCTGATGAAGTATATGCAGCAAAATAAGCATACATTTCCAGCCTGCAGTTTGTCTTTTGTACTTACAGGTATGCAACACAGCTGTATTATTCATCAAAATTTGGAATATTCTCTGATGCAGTGTGAATCTCTCTTATATTTTTCCTACATCTTCGTTACTGAATTTTATAGTCCAAAAAGTGATCCACAAAGTTTCGAGTTCATATTTATGAAGTTCTATCTGCAGGTTACATAGCTCTGAATCCGTTTGACACGCAACACCTCACACTCAGTATTTTAAGTTTAAAATAAAAAGCTACTATTTGAATATTTCTCATAAATGGGGTGGCATTCTGTGATTGTTGTACTGCAAGTCTTAAAAATATTTACTATTTGCACATATTATTACTCTATGCCATCAATCTACTGGGAAAATGACACTTCACTGTGAGATGACTTCCATGTGGAGCAACTAGGGAAATGCATTTATAATGCTTGGAAAGTAAAACAGCAGTTCAGGGAGTTATGGCTCACAGCTGAGAGTTTTGAAGAGGTTATAATAATTTTCTTAGAGTAAATCACTGTAGTAGAATAATCAAATTTGTGACTACAAGAAATGCACAAGCAAAATAATCTCAGGAGGATTGGGAACAAGAAACAATTACAGCAAAAGGCAACTTTATGGATTTCTGTTTACTGTAGTTGTGTCCCAAACCCCTTTGAAGAAGGCCTATTTCTGAACAGATTTGTTGAGGGAAAGCTGAAACAAAACAAACAACATCAAAGCACATGGAATAAATATATAGAATAGTGCATTTGTATACATAGTTGGCTAAATAACAGTAACCTGTTAAGTAAATACTAGAGCATGTACAACATCACCACTAACAACTATACTTGAATTGGGGGGTGGAGAGAAAGCAATAAAACCATTCTATAGGCCTACTGGGGGACATTTCAATTGTGGAAACCATTTAATGCCTATGACTAAAGACTTAACAAGTTTTTTGGTCTATTACGTGTACAACATCACATACACCATGTATACTGAAGATGCCTTTAAGAAGTTTCAGTGGAGGTATAAATGAAGTGTTAGGTACTCATAGAAGACCTCTTAAAAGCAGTATAGAATCATCTAACAGCAAAAATACATTCACCTACATGTTCAACCTTTCTAAACACCAAATAGATCAGTAAACAATTTTTCAGTTTGCTGGAATGTAATCTTTTTATCTCAACTCCTCTGAATTCAGAAGATTACGTCTGGTGCTACCCAAGCAGTCAGATACCTATACCATAAAAATAGTTCCTGTTAAGGAAATTTGAATTGCTTCTGTCACATAGCAAACAGACAAATTTGGGTAGAAACCTGTTACAAACGGACTTTAGAGTTTGGTGTTTTCAAGCCTTTCTGGAGTGCTGAAATGACAGTCCTGATACCTCAGAAGGCTGTGGGCATCTGCCAGGGACCAGATCTAACTCACTTTCACCCAGGTTTCACTGAAGGCACTGCTGCTCCAACCCATGACCAGAGGAAAGGGTGCACTGCCACACTTCTTCCATTGCTCAGCAGCAGAGTATCAGAAGGAAAGAGCTGGGTATAAAGAAATCCCTCCACAGTAATGCTTCCATAGCTGTGGGGGAACCATAGGCTAAATTGCATCTGTATTTTTTTTCAGTAATCAATAAACCTGGTCTCTATGACCTCACCTAATGACATTTTTGCACATTCACAGTATCCTGAAAGAATGAGTTCCATGTTGCAATTATACCTCATAGGATAAAGTGAAAATTTTTGTCCTTTTATGCCCTCAGCCTAGTAACTTTTTAAATCTCTGTCTATTCATATATCAAGACAATGAGAAATACCATAATTTTTTTGCTGTCTTCTTTTGCACATACCCGTGTAAACCAGGACTAGCTAGGTAATTTTTAATTCTTTACTGTGAGGGTGATGAGACACTGTAACAGGTTGCCCAGAGAAGTTGTGGATGTCCCAGCCCTAGCAGTGTTCAAGGCCATGTTGGATGAGGCATTGAGCAACCTGCTCTGTGGTGGGAGGTGTCCATGCCTATGGCAGGGAGCTTGGAACCAGATGATCTTTAACGTCCCTTCCAACCCAAACCAGTCCTCAGTAACTCCTTCTAATAATAACAGTGCAGATTTTGGCTCGTCAGCACCAACTGTTTCCTCCTGCAAACCATTTTCTGCTGCACTGCATTATGTGCTGCAGACTCAGATTGCTCCACTGAGTGAGGATTCATTCAATTATCACCAGAGGCAAAAGCACAGCATTGGAGACAGCATCAGGAGGAACATTGTGGCACAGTTTTACAAAACAGTGTTCCTGAGAAAACCAGAGACATCAAGCACAGATGAAAGTTGCTAGAAAGGAACATTCCTGAAAAACTAACCTGATGTGGTGGAAGGACACTGTGGTATTAGGAACATAATGTAACTGAAGGAGATCTTCATGACTCAAGGAGACTTGAATCAAAAGAGATTATTTGTGAGAACAATAAATTATGTAGCACTACTACTCAACCAGATTAATCATAAGGACAAAAGGCCCAGCCCAGTCCAGAGCAGTGGATGAAACTCACCTTACACTAAGTAAGCACCTGAAGCAATCTCTACAACATTATTGTGAACGGAAGGAGGATGAGAATCCCAGAAGGCTGGAAGAGGGCAGACATGGTACCTATCTTTATAAAATGCAAGAACAACTGAGAACCTGACAATTTATAAACTAGTCCAAATAGATTTGATCCCTAAAAAAAAAAAAAAAAAAAAAAAAAAAAAAAAAAAAAAAATTTAGAGAAAATTAACAAAAAAGTGCCAAACCAAAAAGAAGAGAAAAAACCATAAGCACCTATAAAAGAAGGTGTAAAACAACCACAAGGTTGCCAACAGAAAAGTATTGCAAAGAATTCAGTTTTGTTCTTAAACAGATTAACTGCCAACTAAATGAGACACTCGAGAAACAGTGAATTTTAGCAAGCTTATTTAACACGATGTCCTAGGATTTCTTGTAATGAGCATTGCCTGATATCCACCTACTTTTCAGAACAATAAAGCCTTATGATGTAGAAGTAACTTCTGTTCTTGTTTTCCCTCTATATAAAGGGAGACATATACATATATATTTTTTTAAGTATAAAAACAAGCACACAGCTGTAGCAACATAAAATTAAGAATAAAGGGATTGGGATTCATTCATAGTCAAGGAAGACAGGGCACTTCATAGCTGTTCATGAGTAACAGCACCATAAGATTTATAGGTATCAAAGAAAGATCTGAAGACAGTTGTTAAGTACAATGTAGGATATCCCATATCAGACTGATTTTACTAAGATCAGACTAAGACTTTACTAAGATTCTGCAGAAGGGAATTGGCTAGAATAAAGTTTGGATTTGAAAACTAAGAAAATAGTTGTAAGCAAGATTTGTGTTGAGGATTTAAAAAAAAAAAAAGAAAAATGCAAAATAAGGACAGAACCACAATAAAAGCATTTTCAAAAAAAAGGTTAATTTCATGTGTCAATATTTTAACTGATTGCAAAGACCCTCCTAAATATATGTATGTAATCTGAGTACAAGGTCATGTTTAAGTAAATACAACAGTTTTAGTAAACACAACATGGTATCTGGTGCAAAAGGTAGTTACATATCTACAAGTACATGTAGGAAAACATCAAATAAGCAAACACATACCTTAAAGCTGACTTGCAACCATGGATTTGACAGTATTGTAGCAATCATTTTACTATTTTTTTTTTTTCCACAAATATTAGCACTCAAGAGCAGATGCAAATACTTGCAGATTCTGATAGGCACTGAAACATATTTGATCTCACCTTTGGTTTCTTGTAAGAATATAGTTATAGTGAAGGCTGAAATACTAAAAATCCAAGAAGAAAAAGGCTTAGATTATCATAGGAAAGAGATAAAGAACCAACAAAATAAAAAATTCAGAAAAGCATGCAATAGCTTAGAAGCAAGGAGGGGAGAAAAAAAAAACCTGTAAGGGAATCAGAACTTCCCCATAAACACACAAATACTACAGCAAATCTAGTAGAACACATATAAAAGGGGTTTTATGAGAAAAATGGTGAAGATACTGCGATGAGGTATAAAATATAGATTGGGGCTCTTGGTGACTAACCTTACAAGATTTATACAGAGAATTCATGAAGAATGGTTTAGACCTGGGTGAAAAAGAGAGAAGGGCTAAAGCTGCTTACTTTCAGTTTTATGTACGCTTTATGTACACAAGCTGCAGGCACTTAAAAGTGAAAACCAAAACCCATTAGAAATAGGGGAATATCACCTCCTGGAACATTATACTTGCGAAGATGAGAATCCCATGGGAAAGGTGCTGTGGAGAACAGAGCACCTTCTTTCACAGTAGGCAGAGTTAGTCTGAGCAGAGCATCATCAGAAAGGAAGAGAATACAGGGCAATATGGTAATAGACTCCCAGTGGGAGAGCCATATGTCTGTTCTGCTTTAGGAGGACATGCACGCTCACTCCAGAGAGGAGGCAACACAGGAAAACAGCAGCACAGGCTGTCAGCTCTGCCTCCAGTGGGGCACGGGAGGATCTTCAGCTCAACAGGACGTATGGTACTTTCTCATTTTCTGTAACAGAAACTGAAAAAGGGCCTCCCTTGATGGCCTATGGGAAAATGCAAACTATATGCAATCTGACACACAGGTTTATTTGTGGTTTTCTACTTTTCCCCTCTCTATTGCTGAATTTTTGGATACTAGAGGTTGGCTTTCAGGGAAAGGGAAATAGCAAAAAGCTTCTGGACTGGGACAGTTCAACACAGCAGAGCGCATTAAAAAGCCCAAATAAATATTCTAATTTTATACAGAAACCAGTTCTTATTCTCATCTATATGAAGCTATCAGTGCTTCTCATTACTGCTTTAGGATTTTTTCTTGTTTTAATTTTGTAGCCACAATTTTTTTCAGTTTCTTTGAAGAGCCTCCTTTCCTGTTTCCAACTTCCTTATCCCAAGAAACAGCAGGTGGTCTCCATTGTCATGGGATTCTCTTACACAGTATAGAATTAGTACAGTGTTTTACTTAATTTTCCAGTTACTTCTGGAACATAATGAGATATACGAGAGCATTGAAAACGTGTCACTAAGGATATTTGTGCAGTAAGTTGTGCTATGAGCAGTGGTGACTTTCCAAAGGGAGGTTTGCTGCTGCTGCTTTCTGTCTGGCTGCTTGAGAACCCCCTGCAACGGAGAAGCCACTGAGGGAGGCAGCAAACAAGCACCACACAAGCACAAAACACGGCAAACTCTCTCAGTCACACACATTGGTAAACACACTTGTCCTATTTGTGAATAGTTCTCCAGTTCCAAGTGTGTGAGCCTGATTTGCTTCCATTTACTCTCCCACAGGTGGCTTTCTTCAGACCCATCCCTATGACCCTTCAAGCATTGAGGCAAAGCTAATAAAGAAAACACAATAATCTAAGGTGGTTTATTTTTTAAATCAAGAAACTAAAATTAGTATTTATATTCAAAAGTTTTTACCTCTTTCACTGACCTCTCTTTTATTTTTTTTGAGGACTTCTCTATATTCACAACCATGCAACTATCTTTATTAACAGTAGGTTGTTTTCTTGTGTGTGTTAGAATTACTTTCATAAAAAGGACAGAAGAGAAATTTTATACCTCAATTGTAAAATCTCAGGAAAATCTGTATTTCCCTGTTGAATCTTAGTGAGTAAAAAATCAAGGTATTTCACTCACAACACAGAATTGGCCCCAATAATTAAAAAAAAAAAAAAAGAAAAAATGCAATATTTTTGCTCAGACACCCACAATTACAAGGTTGAATTCTATTCTCAGTTGTAATAAACTAAATACAGACGAACCTCAATGATGAAATAATTCTAATAAAAAATGTGGACAATACATCAGAAGCACTTCCTCTTGGAACAGGGGAACGTAATAATTCAAGGCAGGCCTGAACGGCAAAATATATCAAAACAGATCCTTATTCTCAACATTGCTTTAAAATTTCTGTGAACTTACTGGATATTCAGAAAATACAAGCTAGATTATAACCATTTATATCAACTTCCAGAAAATATTTAATACCTGTGAATGTTTTAGGACTGTGATACTGTATTGGCTAACCACCAGAAAGATGAATGGAACAATGGTGCAAAAATTCTCAGGAAAGGAAGAAGAGCCATTTCATAGTTTATTTAAAGCTGATCCATAAGTACTGCTGTAACTCCACTGACTCACTAGAATTAAGTAATATTATCAGGCAAGGACCTACTATATGGTGACAGACATCAGATGAATTTCACTCAGAAACTAGATGGTAAAGCTCTATCAACTGTCTTCCTAGAAAAAGCAAAACTAACTGAGGATGCAGTGGAATTAATTTAGTTCATATTTGAAAAATACTTTAAATGAGCATAGACATATATATGCAAACACACACAAACACACAGGCTTGTCAGAAGGGAACACTGACAATTGCCTCACAGGATGCACTCATTGGGTGGTTTTTCTACTGCTTTGCATATGGAGATGAAACTGCCTTTGGCAATGTATCAGTTTATGCATTGTGTATAAACATTTTCATATAAAGATGTGAACTTGCAGAGAGATGCACTATCTACAGTTGGAAATAAATTCCACCTTCTACCATTCTGCTGTCCCTCATGTGAACTGTACATATTTTCATCAAATTTTGCACATCAGGAGCAATATCAACAGAGGAGGGAAAAGTCAGAAGTAGGGAAATTGCAGGCATGTTGCTGTGCTCATTTTTAAGCTACTTTTCTGTTCCTGAGTTCCTGTCAAAAACTGCACAGATGTACAGGCATGGACATTTCAATTCACAAAGACTTCTGTAAGCTAGTGAGACTGCAAAGCAGAAAAAAATTCCTTTGCATTTTTTTTAAATCTTCCTCTATCCTTCCACACAGCTTCCATGTAATGCCAGAGTACCAGAGCTGAATAACTGAAAAAATTAAAGCATTCTCAGCCTGCAATGATCGTATCTCCATTTACTGCAAACACAAAGAAAGAACACCCAAATTCTGCAGTTTAAACTGAGTGAAATGACAGTACACATGCGAAAGGAATTCCTCATCTTCTCTTTGAACATACATAACAGATTTAATCAACAAAATAGCTGAAATTTTCAGAAGACATGTAAAATGGCCCATTTCCCTGTTGAAATGTCACTGTTTTAGTCCATTAGTCCACCATCTAGTTGATACAACATAACCTCAGGGGTGCGCACTGCACTGCAGGCTGGGCAAAGCAACTCACCTCCTGATGGCAGACTGTGGATGTGCTAAAGGACCAAATACAGAAACAAAACAACTGCAGGCTTTATCTAGTGTGACAGACATATCAGGTAACATCTGGACTGTTGGTCTGATCAGACACCACCAGCATTCCTGAACCACAAGTCCCTGTCCCTTTACAAGCATATGCGCTATGCAGAATTTAATTAGCACTTGTATAGCTCTTCACCAGGAATCAAGCCAATTCACTGAGGTTATCTTCTGCTTGACAGTACCATTAAAATACCCAACCTTTAAGATGATGCTGACCCAATAGTTTTCACTGCCATCTAAATTAGGCTCATCAGATGCAAAGGAAATCAAAGCTGAAAATCGAGAACCTGGCTGTGACCATAATGATGCAAAGAAGTTCTGAACATACTCGTTCATGACAAAGGTATCAGAAAAGGTGGCTGAGCAACCAGCATAACCCTTGGGATTCAAATCTCTAGGCTGGCACCAGCTGACCAATTCCTGCCAGCCTGCACGCCAACACCTGCATTTCTCAGAGGTGACTAACTCAAAGCATCAAGAAAGAAAAGATTTTAATGGTGACCATTTTTCATATGATTAAGGTACTAGGATTATTATCACCTGATTGTATAAGAGCTATAGAAATAACATAGAAGTTTATATAAAGCTTTAGCAGTAGTTTTCTCCTTATTTAATTCAAAACTTACTTGAGTTAAAACCAAAGATCTCACTTGAATGACTTTTAATTATATTGATTACATTATAAGAACAGCATTAATTATGAAAAACATTAGAAGCTAAAAGAGCATTTCTACTGTTCAGCTAGTCTGTGGTACACAGGCTGAATCATAAACCCAGTATAAAAAAAAAAAAAAAAAGAAATGGAATCATGGTGATAAGCAAAAAACCCAAAAAGCCAAACAAACCAACTAACCAAAAAAACCAAACCCAAACTATAGGAAGCAAATGAATTTGGAAAGAGAAGTAGAAGGAGGAATATAAAGCAAGAGCATTTATTGAGAAGAGGTATTTACTCCTTCAATTCATTCTTCAAAGTTTTCTGACTGTTGAATAGAAAATATTTACTGATTTATTTTTTCACCAGGGAACCACAAGCATAAAACTGACAAAATGCACCATAATGTTCAGTACCCCAAATATCAGCTCACCCAATAAAGGAAGAAGAACAGCCTACCTATTCAGCCAGTTCCATTGGACCAGAGATACTGATAGTGTCACTTCTTCCAACTGCTTTCACATAAATGACGAAAGTAAGGTTCTTTCACAATTTCCCCCCCCCCACACAATTAAGTTTGAGCCAAAAATGTTTATCAGTTGTATCATTTGTTCTGCAAACTGTGTTAAAAATTGCAAAGCATTTTTTACTCAGGTCAGTCCATCAATTACTCTTTTATACATTTCTCACTGGACAGCAGTTTCAGTACTGAACTGCCTCTCACCCCTCAGCATGCCAGATGAAAGATCTAGTAAATAAAGATTTTACAAGTCTTGGATATTAGTGCAATGAGATAATATTTCTAACACCTTTGGAAGCATTGTCATGTGTAATAATAATGCATTCCTGGTCCTGCCAGCATTTTCACACTAAATGAATTTTTGTTTTGGTCCCTAAGATTACACATGCAACTAATAACAGATGAATTCTCACTGTGCAAAACTGAGATATCTGTGCATTAAGTCAGTGAACTCCTTTCATCCTGTCAGGTAAGAATAGTTTCCAATTGCTTAGCACATACACAGAAGTTAAAAAATAGAACAATTAATGGAAAAAGGAAAGGAAATTTGAAAGGAAAAAAAAAATCTTCCAAATTCTGAATGCTTAATGCCTGGCTCTCAGTATCTCCTGTTCCCCCGTGCAGCATAATTTAATGATTTTCTTGCTTTATGGAAGAAAACACGCTTTCCAAGGACAATACAGAGGGCTAAGAAGGCTGCACTTAATTGGAAGACTAAATTTACTCAAAGTGTCTCTGGATGTCTGCCAGATTCTTTTCAGTGACACTTACTGCAATCTTTAAGAACTAAAAAAATATAAATAAATGCCAGTGAACCTCCAAAAAACTTAAATGCAACATACTTGCATTTAATATACAGAAATAAATCAGTACATTCAAAAGCTATTGAGACAGAAATGTCATTATATTCTAAGCTCTTTT
>VZRO01005151.1:1466-49629 GCA_013397915.1 Daphoenositta chrysoptera | reverse complement strand
CTCATATCTTTGCCTGAAAGCCCTTAATTTCGAAATTATAATAATTCGGAGGAAAGGGGGTTGCATTCTCCATTCTAAGGGAGGCTCTTGCCTTCCTTAACAGACACCTGTCTTTCAAACCAAGACACCTACATTGCTAGACTTAATGTTTTGTTGAGTTAGGAGACTAAACATCTTGGAAGCCTCAGACACCAAGGTCCTCTCTGGAACACATTTTGTAAACTAAAAGATAGGTCAGTCCAGGGGAGGGTTCCTCGGAGAGGGGGGTTCACTTAGCCTCACTCATTGGGGAATCTTGGATAGATATGCTAATTTGTAAGACCTATAATTCTCTACCCGATCTATCGTGGGTGTGCATTTTGGGGGTGGGCATTTCGATGTGCATTTTCGGCATGTTCCACCTGGACAGAGTGCACCAGGGATCCTTGAAATAAATACCGAGGTAAAAACCCCTTTTTCCCTTCTAACCGTATTCAGCTCTGATTTTAAGAACAGGGATCAAGGCATCACCATACTGACAAAATGCTTCCTGATAAAACTCTCAGCTTTTCACAATGAGGTTTTATTTTATTTCAGAGCTTAGAAGAGAGATTCTATAACATCAGGACATAATACTTTTACTTTTTAGCATTGATTCTAACTGCTGGGTGAGATCTGCAGTGCCTGAAACAAAGAGCAAATGTGGGCAGGTCTGGCTACCAAGGAACTTTGGCTACCAAAGCAAGAGGTTAACTGCTTTTCTCCTCCTATACAAACCTGTGTGATACACAGTGGTCAATCCAGGTCTGCTACTGCAGTTGTCGACTCCCTTCCTTTTCCATTTGATGCCTCAGTTATTCTACCTTTTCTGCACAAACAGGGACTCTGCAAAGTTCCCAGAATATAAGTTTGCCTGATGGATTTTTACCCACTGAAAAATTATCACTGAAGGATCTACTAGCAACACTTGCACAGTATATTTGGTAAAAGGTCAATGAGGCCACAAAACTTTGTGGTAACTGAAAGGCAGATAAGTTATTGTTGGGAACAGGCTACTATACACATAGATCAGAAGTCAGTCTAAAACAAGGGGAGAGCTTTTCTTCATTAAGTTTAGTCACACAGTATAAGATAAAAAAAACCCAATTTAATTCTTGCTTACCTGGCCTTGCCATTTTCCCAATATGATATATTCTTTATTTAATAGTGTAAATCAGTCATAATGAAATTAGCTTTTGCCCTTCACCCCAATAGAGAAAAACCTCACATTTTTATTTTCTTATTCTATAAAAGCATGCTTATGACAGGCAATAGGTAAGTTCTTGCAGTTCATTGCTGACTCATATGCCAAACAGAATCATTAAATGAAATTGTTTATGAAGAGGCTAAATTTTAAGTAGTATATTACACCTGTAAATATAAGCCAATGACTCATGCTATGCAATTCATTACAAATCTGCTAGGCAATCAAAATTCAATAAGATTTAATCCACTGATGTTCAATAAATATGTCAAAATAATGTTTATAACAAATAATTGGAAATCACTATCCTTTGTCTACCAATGGAGGTATTTATTTAAGGTGAACTTATCAAAACCAAGAACCTGCTGTACAAGTTACACAATTATTTAAACTAATTCAAGTACTCAAATTGACTTCCATTTTAAAATCTGGAAACTCTTTAATTAATTTTCATTAGCATTACCAACATTTCTGACTAGGATGTTTTATAAATGATGACTTTTCAATAGTCACTGGTATTACAACTCACATAACTGTTCAAGTGAGATTTGAATAGACTTATCTTAAGAAGGCTTAAACCTGTGGTGATAGTACAGAAGCAATCAATATAACTGCAAAGAAAGCACTTAGGTGATATAAACACTCTGTTTTCTATGTCATGTTTTCAATTCATGTTTAAATGTGGGGGAATAGATGATTGTAAGTGAATTTGTTGGTATTGACCAAAACCACTAAAAAAATGTGAAAATCTTAATTATGAACAGCTCACAATGTTCAATGAACAAAATTTTAGAGAAATCATTAAATTTATACGAAAGAATGAGAAAGAAAAAAAAGAGAAACCAGATGAAACAACTCAGTAAAATAGAATAAACAATAACTACTTGACCTTACATGAGAGAATATCATTATCTTAGAAGTGGTAAAAAAGTTTGGAGACAATCTTTTCATACCATTGCTGATGGGAACAGATTCTGCACCGATCTTATTTCACTATATTGCACTGAAGTACTTCAAATAAACTCAGACAACATGGCTATTGTCTACACTGAAGTTTGGAGTGGGTCAGCATAACAAAAAGTATCCTGACATTTATTAACACTGTTGCTGAAAAATGAGTAAATAGCCTATTAACAACAGAGAAGTATGGGAATATATATTCTCTCTCTATCCCATTTCGTTCTGAAAAAAATTTCATATTAGAATTTACTTTGTAATTATAACATTATTTGTGGACTTTGGAATGTGATAAACGTAGATGCTGATACTGAAAGTGTTCATTTGGCCTTAAACTTCAGTTCAGACTGTGCAACTTACTTCTAGGATTGCTGACAACTCCCTCCCTTTGCAGATCCTTGGGAACATGAGCTGGGCAGAGGAAAGAGCTTATGTGATACAAGTCATGTGCAAACAGGGGAAGGAGGAAATTAGCAAAATTTAGTAATGTCAGTGATACCACTCATTATAACAGTGATGCAGTTTATTGACAGGCCTGCCTCAAGCAGCAAGCCCAGAAATCCAAATGTACACCTCAGATTTTATAAATGTATATAATAGAAATGCAACACACTGAATTAAGCATATAGAAAGTAAAACAGGCCACTAAATACCAAGCACTTCAGCCTGCCCTTTGGAATTATGCCCTTTTGTTCTCAACAGATTCCTGCACAGCTCTGGTTCGAGAGCATCTGCAGGTCTGATAAAAGCAGACTCACAACAACAGGACATGAGCAGTTTGTCAGTCCCACAGCCTGCATATCTCTCCAAGGGAAAAAAAATATTCTCCTCTAATCTTATTTCCAAGTCTAGTCCATAATTAACTTAGGTGGCACAACATGATTAACAACTCTTCACATGGAAAGAATATGTTTAAATGTGTTAAACCTCAATTTCTAATTTTTCAGTGACAGTCTTGGTCCTTAAATTTATTTTTTCTCACAACCAATTGAAGGCCCAGATAATAGAATTTAAAAGGAAGTAATTACTTAAGAAGGTGTATCCAGTAATTTGCTACTGCCATTGAACATACAAAATTAGAAATCACCCTTGGTAAGAGCAAATTACTGATAGAAAAACTGGCACTGGCAAGAGACAGTAATCGTTTTTGGAATGCCAAACTCTGTGTGTGAGAAATGAACGATTTTTCTTCTCTAACTGTGGAATAGACAAATTAGCACAGAGCCTGTGGTATGACAAGGGTATATTATTAACTATTCTATTCTATATTTTCCTTTTTCAATCTACACATAGCAGATGGTAGCTGTTAACATGTCAGCACTCATGACTAAATTAGATCCAATATCACATCTCAAAAAAATTTAGAAAGTAATTTCTTTGCAGAGCAATGTATCTTGGTTAAAGAGATGTTCATGTGAATTTAGTAAATTGTTCTAATTAAACAAATAAAAATGGAAGTGAAAATTTTCATTTAAGATACTTGAAATGCAACAGTTATCTTGATTTGGAGTTAACTTTTCTTACTATAAGAGTGAAAAGGAGTGTTTTCCTTCCTGTGAAATTAAACGTTTTATGTAAAGAAGCCAATTTTATGTAATGCTTTACTTGTGTTTTCAATTAAAAAAAAATGTTTTCAAGCTGGTTTTCTAACCCCCTGATTTAGTAAAAAATCAGTAACAAAATTGAACTATCCATTCAGATTTACCCATTATAACAACCCTTTCAATAAAATTCAAGTTGTAAGATTTGAATATATGAGAATATGAATAGTAATAAGGCCGTGTGCCCTCTATCTTTTGATAAGTTGTCTACATAGCTGACTCTAAATCCAGTGTTTCTCCAGTAACTGAGGCCATCGGTTGCTAAACTGTATGTCTAGGTAATGCACCATGAAACATTTACCTGAAGCAGTTCTCTTAAAAGTTTTTTGTTGGGACCCTGTTAAGGCTTGACATGGCACCAAGTGGTTATTCCAAGAAGAAAGCTTTCCTCACTGAAATCTAATACACTTGATTCTGATGTTGAATCTCTTTTTAAATGATCAAAAGAGCTCTTCAAATTTTATCTATTTCTTACCCATTTTATACTCCAAAAAATATTACCCGAACTTTTAAAAGGGTATAAAATTATCAAATGCTTCCCTTCACCATCACTTCCAGAACAATCTCTTATTCTCCCAGCAAGCACAGGGATTAAAATTTTTCTTCAAATTAGCTCAGATTTGTGTTACTCAGAAGGGTACTTTCTTTTCCTAATAGCTACATCAGTTATTCCATAAGGTTCATTGTACTCATTAAGCCTGAGCACACTTTACAACTCCAATCACAGTGTAAATCATAAGAATTATGAAAATGTAGGCTGTTGAAGTCTCATAGACAAGAAAAAGCAAAATATAGGTGCACAAACACATCATTTTACAATTTTACATATTATTCTTCTGATGGACTTAAAGGTGCATCTGCCATTCTATAGCTAAATAAATTTAATTTTAGTTACTTTCAATTGCTCTATTTAAAGATTTTGACCTTTGTAACTTATGCTTTACTAGAGAGACAGGAATAACCTTTTGGGCTCCATTAAAAGTTAATTCGAGTAAAATTCAGATATATACTATACCCTACAAGTGAGGTATATTGTGCAAATATTTTTTACACATTCCTAACAGATGTTACAAGAACCTCGATTTTCTAATCAACTTCCTTTTAATACAGTGCTTCCATTCATATAAAAATTAAATACTGAACTTTTACAAGCATTTTTGGTGCAAAGAGCCTTTTAAAAATACATTAGACTGTGAATAAATCTAGGGAGCAAGGAAGAAGGCAAAATTTACTTTCAAAAAGCAAACTCGGTTATGGCTCATAGTGCAATGTAAGAACATGTCTACAGAATTAATCAACACCTTGACTTAACTATCTTGTCTTCAAAAGCCATAAACAGATGTCCAGGGAAAAGAAAAGAAAAAAATAGGGCAAATGCACACAATAGTTCTCTCAGTGCTCTTTGAGACTAACCATTTTTGTTAAAGGTAGTTTGAATGAATTTTCCAGTCTTACCTTGAAGCCATTTACAGTGTATCAAACACAGAATTGTTCACTACATTATACAGCTGCATGACTTGTGTTTCATAAAAAAACCACCCTTCCTTTGGTTCGCTTAGAAACCAGCTTCTACCAGATTCAACTGATATTCTCTATAGTACAAAATACATAATGCTTATTAAAGAATGGATGCTAAATATATTCCCCTCATACATTAATGTAAGGATGTGCAAATACACTTAATTACTGGCAGACAACTTGGACTTTGTGATACCTAGTTATCATCAAGAAATGCTTATAACAGTACATTTGAAGCAGAAAAATGCCAAATTATATTTCAGTACATTAAAAAAATGCACAAGAAATTACAGGAATTCAGTTAGAATAAAGAATAGTAGAGCAGTTGTTCTAAAGGAGAATTCTATGCAAACATGTCATGGTTTAGGAATGGCACTCCCTAATTCAGTGCCCTCACTGAGACTCTCCCAAGACACATGCTGCTCTCGCTTCCCCTTCCTGCTAGGCAGGATGGATTTGAGAATTGGAGATACTAAAGGTGACGATTGTGGGCTGAGATAAGAACAATCTACTGAAAACAGCAATGAGGTAAGAAAACAAACAGTAATAGCAACAACATCAGTAACAAGAGGTACAAGACAAAGAAATTATTTATGTGGAAAGCCCACACAATAAACAAACGTGACTGGGAACCCCTTTTCCCCAGAAGAGAGAGACCATGACATGAGGTGATGTAGAATAACATCAGGGCCTCAGCCATGCCTCTCCCAGCTACTGCAAAAAATTAATCCTGTCCTGGAATAATCACCCTGAAATGCAAGACTTACTATAAAAGCTTAAGTGATTTGAACAATTAAGACAAATATCAAAATTAATTGATATTATTTTTAATGTATTCTTAGCAAAAAAAATTTAAAATTCTTGCTGCTTTTGAAAAACGCCACATCCCTTCCTAAAAGTGTTGCTGCAGGAAAATAACCCTGTGAGACTGAAATAAAAGTCTGTGTCGCCATCATCTATGATTACAGCTCTATAATAACAGTTATGGCCTTTGTACTCCTGTTGCATTATCTTGTTGTTGCTTACTTGGTCAATAAAATTAAAAATTAAGAGTAACACTTTAAAAAATGAAATAAAAAATCCCAATAAATCTCAGAAACTCACTTCATTAAAAAAAGTGTGTGTATCTTTATAAAAACATAGTAAAAAAATTAAACTTTGAGTATTTCATTTTTCTTTTGCATTAAGTTAACTTGCATAGCTATGAGCTGCTACCACTAAATTATCCACCTCCGAAGTACACAGTTAAAATATGAGTAGGTTTTTTGGCACACATGACTGTGACGATTATGAAGGGTGTCTGGCCAGCTCTACGGTCCAAGAGAGATGCTACTGAACTGCCAAGGAAACTTGCCATTGAAAGTGAGACAGAAATAAAGTACTTCAGAAGATTCAATCAAAATACTGGCAAAATGCCCATAGCATTCAGTCACCTCTCTTTTAAAGAATTTAGAACAAATATAAAACTCTTTAAATACACCTAATAAATTGTAAGCTATAACTATTTGGCAGTTACAGCTTAAACAATGAAAGTCAATTTATATATATATATAAAAGGAGCTAAAGTAGTATAATTTTACAAGTGTCATTTATGCTTGAAAATCAGTGATAAAAAAGATCCTCCATACGGTTTCCCTTTGAAAAGAAAAAAAAATCCAACATACAATTGGAGGTTTTCTAACTCTTTTGGCTATGTATAGAGGAATGTGTTTTTATTTCTTCTCAATTGTTACAAGTTAGAACTGAGTGGAGGAAATAGTAACTTGCACCATTTTTTGTACTATACTTGCTTTTTTTAACTAATTGTCTGCTTTAGTCTCATATATACATGTAGGTGACACACTTAGGATACCTACATACATTTTTTGAGGCTTTCATATAAGCAAGATTTCCTTATCCTATATTGATTAAGTTAAATATTTTTGTCAAAAGAAACAGGAACACATCTGTCCTTTTTGAACGGCCTTGTTGCTAAGAATTCATTCGTTTTTCCAGGTCATTTCTCCAAATAGTCAAGATGTTTTAAAATGAAGGTTGCACAAAGAAACCTGCTTAGGTTCCCTCACAGCTTTTACCTGTCACTAGATTCAACAGGCACATGGTCTATTCCATCTTCCAATAGCAAAAATACAAAATGTTATCAGAGCCAGAGCACAACCATATGGAGCTGCATACACCTTACTATTTTGAATAGTACCACTATTCTGAGAATCACTGTAAGTAAATGCAGTTGCACATACAAGAGTAGTTTCACCTATCAGTTACTAATTTATGCAACTATCATTTATGGGTCTTTAAACTGAAAATCATATCTTGACACTCTCAGCCAGAGCAGAGACGATTCCTATCTAAAACTCTACCAAAGTGTAGCACCATGAATTGTGAACGGATAGCAGCCTCAGAAATACTTAGACCAGGAAAAAAGCAGAAAAATAAAATAGCTTAATCCCATGCAAAAAAAGCAGCGTACGGGAGTCAACATTCACATCACTTACAGAAAAAACACATACTTGTTGCACTCCTAAACTCATTCTTAAGGTCTACATATTTCAACACTATTCCACTATGGAGAATAAGGATCAATAGCCTATGCCACCAGACATGCTGTTGACGTATGTTCATGATATAGCAGAACACATGTATTGGATGACATTTTTCCACACACAACCCCGAATTTCCTGAAAAATTATATTTGCAAAAAATAGGAATTTGGAACTTAAATGTATTTGACACACCCAAATTTCTGCTAAATTGTTGCATGCTTCCTGTTGGTGCATTTCTTCCTTCAGATATTCTACTTGTAGCTAAGTTATTCACTACTGGACCAGGCATTTACGCTCCTGTTATTACCAGCACATGTACACAGGCAAGTAACTTAATTGCACTTCCAAGATTACCCAAATGAAAACTAGAACCATGAAAGAAAAGTGATAGAAGAAAAGGAGAGCCCAAACAGCAAAAGAGGTCCTCAGGCTGGCACCAGTTAACATTTCACTTTTTTGTTTCTTTCAACATGACCTTGTCTTTTTCTTTTTTTGTTTTTGGAGATCATCCCTGTCTTAGCATACTGTCTTGTCAGAGCCTGAAGTGCAGATGATCTGTATCCCAATGAAATTTGCATGTGATGGATACACGTTCAGAAATATTCCAGATCTGTAAGACTGATGTAATTTTTATGATTTTAATAATAATAATAACTCAACTTTATTGACTTGTACATTTGTGAGGAAACTAATTAACTTTTAAATGTAGTGTCTCCTTGGGGGAAAATAAGTGCGCTAGAGATTGAAAAAAAAAAAATTTTTCAGAGCTGCCAACCATGATGGAATGGTGCTGAAACTAATGAGATTGAAGACAAACAGAAGCAGCATTAAGTGAAATTTGTCTTTAATTCTGATCATATACTTAGAGACTCTCAAAATCTATACCTCAATCCTATGAATGACTAGTACTTTTTGAAAAGGACAACTGTTTTTTTAACAGTACTAGATTAAAGACTCTACTAAACAGAATGTGGATAGAGACACATGCATGTACAACACTTTAGAGTGTTGTTTGGTATGTTGTTCACGTCTGCAGTGCCGTCCACATACATGGACAACATACCAAACAACACTTTAAAGAAAAAAAAAAAACAAGTTTTAATATCAATTTTCATCATGTTTCATTAATTACATATTTAGTAACACTTTGTTGCTCAAATATTTATTATACTCATACCACATAATACTAAAACTTTAGTTATATGTATAAAAATAAAAGTAAATTTCCAACTTAATTCTCTAAACTTAAATCCTTGAACAATGTGGTACCAACACTGGAGAGAAATAAAAGTAACAAAAAACCCCCCAAAAAACAAAAACAAAACCACCCCAAACCCCCACCCCCAAAATCAGTTAGACTTACAAAACTTTTTGGGTGGATGTGGGGGTGAGTAGGGTCCACTATAGCAACATATAATGTGGAACTAATCAAGTTGGAGAAGTGCTATACCAGGCACTGTACACAGGAACAAACAGTCCCTGCCCATTAACATACAATTTCATCCAAAAGAATGGCCACTGACGAGGTAAAATACTGGGACCAAAAAATTATACATAACAGGTCAGTGGCAAAAGTCAAAAGTGCCCAGAGCTGCTTGAATTCAAACTCAGTGCTGTTTGCAGGGACCACCCTCCTTGAACATCAAATGCTGCTGCAAGAACCAGTCCACAACAAACCCACATTTAGGCTTCTTTTATACTTGTGTTTCATCAGCATAAACTACAACTTCTGTGCTAGTTGCTAGCCTTCTCTAAAACAGATTTGCACCAATTCTGCTTGCTGTATTTGAGTAACATAAATTGTTCGAATAACTGAGGGCAAATAAAACAATTTAGTACTAAACACTGAAGACAATACCTTAACTGCATACCAATGCAGAGATGTTCTGTTATTGTTGCTGATATTCCACAGATGGTACAGATTATGCCCTTGCAGTTTATGTCACTGGTAGTACTGTTTATATTGCACCATAATCATGTCCTCTGCTGAAAAACAAGGGCAGATCTTGCGAAACCCATACAAATACCTCCCAGCTATGAAAAGACAACTTGGGATAATCAGTACAGTCAAGGTAGAAACTTTCACAAATAATGAAACAATCCATTCATTTTTATAGTGTAAAATTTTCACTAGTCAAAACTGAACCAATTTGGAAGAGATAATAAATTTTTTTCTGTCAAAGATAAAAATGAATTTATCTTTCACTCAGATTTATGAGTAAGTTGCACAAGCTGAATTTGAATTATTCTTCCAGTCCCATCATTTTGTGAGTTAGATCATTCTCTTCTGGATAATAAAGTTAGATAAATTAAACCTTTCTTCTGGTACTTCAGCCACGGTAAAATGTGCATATGCAGTGGGGAGTAGCAAGATCATAAGAGAGTTATTTACAAAATCTTATATTCTTTCACAATTATTTATAAAATCTTATATTCTTTTACAATAGAGAAAAAAAAAGGAAGGAAGTGGAACTCTAATGTAAGACTGATGATGTTAATGCTTCACAGAGAAATTATCAATTCAAATGGTACTCCTAAGAGTCACTCCACTGCAGATAATTTCTGGGTAAAAACATGCATGAATTTTTATTAAATTTCTAAAGAGGGAATTAGTATGAAAAACTTTCTGATGAATTCTGAAATGACAAAATATGGTCAAAATTATAGATGGAGCTGCTCAAATATACATTATTTCTTCATAGAACAACAATTTCCAAACACTAACCACATCTAGTGTGGGGTTTTGCCAATTTTTAAAAAAATATCTGTAAGATAAAAATTTCTTTAAAGGCTTCCATATGATGATAAATCAATGTTTTAAATACATCTTGTTAGTAAGTGTGTGCACTGAAATGCACTGAAAACTACAGCAGATGACACTAAGTAATTCTTTGAGACATGTTAAAAGACAGGCAGACATTTAAAGGTAAACAAAAAGTGATAAGAAAACACAAAGCAGAAAATTTCACTTTATCAATTAAATATTTTCCAAAGATTACAACTTTTCTGAGCTGAATTAAGAGTCTAATTAAGCTGGCTGTAATAAAGATGACTAAGCATCATGACAAATAGCAAATCTGTAATATCCCTTTTCATCTAACTGCAACACCAAAACCCAGCAATGACAGTTTGTGGGAGGAAGCACTGTTTTCATTTCCAGTTATCAATGTCTTTGAAAAGTTTTTGAAATGTTTGCCATGTTCTTTAATTTCCTAATGCACTCTGGAATTAGGCTAATATACAGAATTGCTACAGAAGTTTTGTATGTTAGTTTTCTGAGAAATTCTGTAGTTCAAGGTCACTCCTACAATTATATTTTCCTTGTGGGCAGGCACAGGTGCCTACTTTCACTGTTAAGAAATACCATCTTTTTCTGGCCTGTTAGTGTCAACAAGTACCACAAAGTGTAAAGAGATGCTTGGCAAAGCTGTCACAACGCATGACCTTTCTGAGGTAGCTGAGGTAGCATTTGCAGTATTGCACAAGATTACCATCTAAGAACATGTTTATTTGGCACCTATTAGAAATGGGCTACATGCCATCTTCACAGATGGCTCTAAGTATTCACCACTAAACAGTCATGTAGCTAAAGAAACGTGAGAGTCAAGGGCAGGGTTTCTCATATGCGAACATTCACATGTTGTCACATTTAAGTTATCTGCTTTTGTAATTCTGCCGTGAGCTAAATTAACCTTCAAAGTGTGAAACCAAATTTTGCAGACAGGTAAAGGAATACTTGTTAGTGTGACCTACAAAGGAAGAACATGAATTCAAATGCCTTGAGAATTTTTTGCCTACTGCTCACTTTCCCTCCAAGGGCTTCAAAAGTAAATACTATCCTACTGTACAGGTAAGAAAAAAAAATTGAATGGTATTTCCAAAGATGTAGTGCAATCTATGGTGAGTCTTGGAAAGTGGTGATACTGACACCCAGTACAGTTTATCTTCTGTTCTAGACACAAAGATTTATCTGTCTCCAGCTGAATTGCACACAAGTTGGATGCTGCAAAGAATTGAAACTTTCCATGTTTCCAACAACTGCTTGTCAAACCAAGTCTGTTTGCAGATTTGTTTTTTCCCTGAGACTTTAAAATGGGAGTTTCCTAAAGCTCCAATGAACAGAGCTGCATGATGACAGTCACTAAGTAGAACTGCCCAAATGGAAAAACATCTTGCCTAATTTACTTATATTAAAAATAATGTGGCGTTTCAGTTTACCTGAATATAAAAGCCAACTTCATTCTAACACTAAAGAAAATATTTAATTACGTTCACTAATGGCAAAACATTAAATGAGATTTTTTTTCTTTTTTTTACATAATACTGTATCAGAAAAGGAAGATAGGAAGGTATATTATTTGTAGGAAGAGTCTGCCTATGCTGTAGAATCAGATACCAAGACTTTCAAGCCAGCAATTTGCCATAAGAGGATTCAAAACAGTGCAATTTGTAAAACAGGACTGGACTTTTTAAAAAAGTTTCATGAACTAAGAGAACCAGGCTTCTATTCTTTCTCCTGTTAATGATATTCAGCTATTTCAGAGAAACTGTGACTGTGCCTCCCGTCCCTATCTGCAGAATTCAGGTAATCCTGGCCTCCCCAGGAAAGTAGTTCTCTCCAGCAGTTTGAAGTGCACTCTGTTAGAGACAAGTATTACAAGAACACCACAAAAAAGGGTGTGCAAATGTAAACCAATACTGGGATCTCTTTGACCAACATCCCTGCCATACAAGAGAAAAATAGAAAAGTGATTTCCATTTCAGCAGCTTGTACCATATTAGCTTCTTCAAAACAAAATTTAAGTATGCTGTACTGAATTCCCGTCGAACTGATGTTTGTCAGAAAAAGTTTGCTGTCCATGATCTGATTCTGCTGTTGTTTCACAAAAAAATAATACATAGTCATATAAAGTCAGACTTCAAGGCTATACTGAATGAATGAAGATACTAGAGGACAACTAGTATATTTACAAATATTGGCCATTGGATTTTGGAACATTTGACAGTAATCTCTCTGTAATTAAGAAATGTGATACTTTTTCATGGTTAGAGATACCTTATATCATTTTTAGATATGCCACCAAACTAAAATCAAAAATGTTCTGAGAGGTTGCAACTGGTATTTTATTTCCCTCAGTATGTTCATGCAGTATTTGTGAACTAATCAAGACTCCAATGTATGACTTTCTAATAACAATGGGCCAATTAACTTAAACAAGTAATTTCTGCTTGCTAACGGGTTCATCGAAATACTCAAAATCAAACATAATAAGCTTCAAATCTGTAATGGTGGAAGTACAGCTTATAGCTTCCCCAGAATTATAGTTTAAGATGCTTTTAAGGACCGAAATCAAGGAAAATTTTAAAAGATTTTCATCAGCAAATCAACTTATTAGAAAATTAATGAAAAGCATGATCAAAATATATTTGATATGGTTCAGACAGTTTCTTATTGACATTTAGATATGTTTTAATATTTATGCTCTGGAGCCAGCATTGAAAACACTGTAACAGCAAAACCACATCAGATATTTAACAACATGGAATTGTGACTAAGGAGTATGATCTTTGTAATACTTTGAAACCCATTGTACTTTTTGTCATATCAACAAGTCCTTGATACAAATCCTTTAATAAATTACCATTCAATTTAAAAACTGCAAACCAGCACCTTCTACTTAATATTTCCCTACATGTTTCCTACATAATTTCAATTGCAATTCATATATTCCAAGAGAAAATGATAGTTTGAGAACAACTACCTTTTTTCTTCTCTCAGACATTAAGAGAAGAATCTGATATATATGACCTGTGGATATGACTACACAATTTTTATTAATGTTTCAGAAAAGCAACATATATACATGTCACCACTCCAGCTGTATTCTTTCTAGAGCTTATGTGAAATTCCTGCACAGAATGTCACACTGGCAGCTCTAATTTTTTTTTTTTTTTAATGTTTATGTTTATCTGTTCCCTTCCACTAGTATGTAATTTTCAGTTTTACTTTCTAAAGGGTGAACTGACAGCTCATCCAAAAAGTTCTGGGCCCCTTTGCCCCAAGGTCTATCCTTATGATATTCGTAACACAATACCTTTCTACTATAGGGATAATACCATAAAAACTTGAAAGGGACACTACAGACAAGTGGGAGTTTCTGGGCCCTGCTTGAATTCCACTTACAAATATCAGATTTCCTTGGAGAACGCATTTCATTGCAGCTGCAACACAAACTGATAATGAAAAACCTAATTTCCTCCTCTTCTTTCTCCTTTCTTCTCTTTCGTCAGTACTAGTTTTCACTAACTATGAAATCGTAAGTTTCCTAAACTGTGCAAATTGGACACTTTCAGATTGTTTTCAGCTGCTCATTTCAGTGATGGTTTTCAGCTGAGACATTTTGGTGTGAGCGATGCATTACTATTTCTGGAATGGGAAGAAAGTTTTAATACAACTATGATACACATACTATGAAAAAACCCACAAACAACCTGCAAATGACTATCAGGGTATCAAAACTCATGCAATGGGCCTGCTCTATGGACATTATATACAATTTTTAAATTTATATCTGAAGTAATCTCAAAATCCTTTATTTTATCACATTAGTAAGAAAAACATTTCTTAGATTCTAGGCAAAAGAAAAGCCTTTATGATAGACATTTCTATCATTTTCAACCAGATATTGGCACAAATATAAATAACTTTCTCTTCCAAGAGGTTGCATGAACATATTTCCATTTACAATTATTATTAATATTCATCTATAGAGTTCTAGACAGGGGAAATATATGAGCACTTTTAAAGAAATGAGGATGAAACCGCCAGTTGTCAGGCTATTGCCAGTATCTTTGAAAGATGGGGTTATGTGAAGCAAAATCCAGACAATGTTCCTTTTGAAGACAGGAACTTGAACTGAGTGAAAAGCTATTAGTACTTCAGTGGTGCTTTTAGTACTTCAATAACACCAAAAGATGTGCTAATAGCATATATGCAATACCACAAAAAAGTTTCAAAGCAAAGCAGCTTCTCAAATAAAGTGAAATTTCCTCTCCTTCAAGTGAGACCAGTAGAGGTTTTGGTGAATGGAACAGGTAAAAGAGTCATCTTTTAATGACAAAGTCTTAGATCACTTATTCTAATGGTTTTCAGGTAGGTTCTAAAACTTCAGCACTGGCTAAATTAAGCTGGTGTTGAAGAGCTGGTACTGCATGTTAAAATAACATGTTTGCTTTAACGCAACTGTTAAAACTTTCTCCTCTTGTCCTTCATCTGCACTGTCTACAGCCTCAGTTAACAGCTGTCCTCTATCATTTCAGGAGCTGTTTGAAAAGTGATTGTAAAAGGTTTCAAGAGAACTGTTGCACAAGTGTAAGACACTGCTACAAAATACTTGGCTTAACTGTGACATGCCAAATTGGGATTTCTATTTTATTAAGAATTCCCAGAAAACCGATTCAGCTAACAATATGGAATAGCAGTAAGTACTGTTGAAACTAGGACACCAGCAGAATGAAACCAGTGTAAATGAGATGATTTTGGATAGAACTAAGTGGGTTTAATGAAGTAATAAACTGAAATAAATTGTTGATCCTTTTCCTTTAATACATCAGTTATCAAATGCACAATTAAAGGATAAACACAGACTTGAAAACATGTAGGTGACACTCAAGTACAAGTGGCTTCAGGAGACCTCAAACCAAACAGCCCCACAAAAGGATCATGAGTGCAAGATGATTTCAGTCAAAATTATTAGCAATCTGGTAACCAAAATGAGACACTTCTTTCAGTGAATCATTTAATCACTGTTTAAATGAAATCTCTAAGCAAGATACCTACTTATTACTTATAAAGACAGTTGGAACTCAACGGTATTATACAATCTAGAATATGTGTTGTACAAATGCATGCATCATATGTGCATACATGTATGTTCATTTGCAAACCATATCCAAACATAAAAACTTCTACAATCAGAGTAAAAGTCATATCTTCTACTTATGTCTCAAATAGACATCAAACACTTTTGGAAAATACTTCTCGTGTTATTTCAAGAAACAACAAAAAAAAAAATTCCCTGATATCAAACATCAGACATAACTGAATCTGCAAAGTGCTGCAACACAAAAAATAGTATCAGCATTCCTAAAAGAACATCCGTAATCATCTATAATCTACATCAATACTTTTAAAATGGAATACTTGCCCAAGAAACATGCATGAAAAAATCTGCAGCTTACATCTGTTCATCATCTCCAGTCAACTGAGCCATTATGACTTTGGAATAAATGAATCTTTCTCCGTGGGCCAAATCATTAATCAACCTTGCCATGTCATTCCATTCCTCCTTCAGTAGCAAACCAAACACCACATTTGTAAAGTTCACCCAAGAGGGTATCATAAGCATAAAAATTAAGACTTCTTAAAAGCAAGCAATACAAAACAGCAAAATAAGATACGGTGCAGATAAGGCATATGGAAACTAGAGTACCATAATAATAATTCAGACTCTCAACAATATTTTTGTCCTAACTTCTGCAAGATCAAATTTTTCTGAGCTGCTTTACATGAGAATTTCATAATGAAAGTATTTTCTGTTTTTTCCCTATATAATGCCATCTCATCCTATTTAATAATTTTTCACACAGTTCTTAAAGCTACAGGCTTGTGTTTGAATTTGTTTTACGTTTGCTCTAACTCAAACAAGTTTTTAATAAATTTATACAGGCAGCAAACTTCTATTTGTTGTGGGGACACGATTTTTTTTGTGTATGTGCTTTAGTGGTTTGGGTTTGGTTTTGTTGGGGTTTTTTTTGTTTGTTTGGGGCCTTTTTTATTTTGCTTAAAAAAAAAAACAAAAAAAACAACCAAACAACAAAGGGAGTTAAAAAGAGAGAGCATGATGGAGAGATATAGAGATATCTGTCCATTTAATTTTCCAAAACCAGAAAAACCCAACATTCTTTCCTCAGAGGAAATACGATCTAAAGTTCCTATATCACAATAACAAAAAGTGAAAAATGCAAATACCAGAGGGAACAAAGTGATGATACATATCTTTTATGAGAAACTAAACAAAAATTCATACACATTCCTCAGGCACCAGCCCATTTTGAGGTGGTTTGCTCTTCTGTTCCATTCTCCTACCCCACTCAAAGGAATAATTTGTTTTGAACTTAACTTTAAAATTCATATTAATGGGAAATCAAAGTAAGAGAATAATTTATGGAAGGTCTCTCTCTAACACAAATCTTGTTTAGGAAGATCAAGGGAAGAAGTAGACAAATATGTGCTCTTTGAAAGTGTGCATAAGAAGACTAGCCTGCAAAAGCAAAAGCAAAAGAGAAAACTGGAAGCCACCTTTATGTTAGAGACCAGTCTTCATCCAAAGAGCAAACTTCCCTGAATATGACAAAAATTATTTTGTATATTAGTCTGAAAACTGGGAAAAGAAATTTGGAAAATAATTTTGACTGTGGCTTTGCAAGCTCCCCTTCCCATATTCTCTAGAGGACAAACAATTAAGGAAATACAAAAATAACTTATATTCTCTACTGCAATATTTTGGCTATGTCTCATGAAACATAAAAATATGGTTCATTTGATAGTCTTACTAACACCTATTAATATATTAGCTTTGGAGCAGAGATCTGTTTAGTGAAACAGATTTTATGTTAGAATATAGTGCCAAAAAAGAGAGTGTCTATAATAATATCTCATTGAGAATATATACTTCACAAGACTGAGGCAAACCACCATTTAAAAAAAAAAATCAATATTTACAAAGTGTTCCCATGCCTAACAAATGTACACTTAGATTAAATTTGCATGTGTTCATTTCCTGTCTTTCTTAATTTCAAAATATGCATGCCCATGTCAATAACTACCAGTGGCTACTGTATTATTCCTACTAGCTTTTTTATAATCTTCCTCCACAAATTCACTACTGACCACAAAGTGTTTATCTAGAAATTTAGTCTGGACTGTTTTCATGTTACGCACAAGCTTCAAAACCAGCCAAAACTCAAAGGCATCAGAGCAAACAGCCACTTCGGTGCTTGTGGGGGAAAAAACTCCATCACTTTTTTGGACTTAAATACAAAATATTTTTCAAGGAAGTCTGCTTCCTATAAGCTCAAGTCCATTGCTGTGATCTAATGAATCCATATTTCTGTATTTGGGGTCATTGTCCAATTCAAACCATTCATTAAGGGTCACCTGTAACTAAACTGAATTAGAGAAAAAATAAAAAGAGGCCACAACTTCATTTTTCTGTCTTAAGAGGAGAAAGAAAGCAAGATGGAGACATAGAGGAAGAAATTTATTCTGTGCTATTGTGCCAAGAGAAAAAGTAATTCAGACAATTTCATAGGAAATCAGTCCCAGTGCACCATTTAATAGATTAGAAGCCTTTGTGTAAAACAGCATTCAATCTACTGTGGGTGTCAGGCTTAAAATCGAACAGGCAATTACACACATCTAATTCAGAAATAAATTATTCCAATTGCTTGAAAGTACCTATAAGAATATATGCTTCACGAAATTCAAAGAAATTAATAAAACCCAAAAGATTAATGGAAACTTCAGAAAGACTAGAGAAGTTATCCTGTGCGGTGAATTTTTACAGTGACCAGTTCATCTTTCTACTTGAGTTGGTTGATCTGGCAGTAAACATAATTTAGAACTAAATAAAAGAAGCTGTATCAGGTCACCACCAATTATAACTTAAACAGAAAAAATATTAAATCACAGAAATCTAAGAATCTTTAATAATTTTAAAAATCTTTAATCACAGGTCTGACACAAAAATAATTCTCCCTCAGAAATTCTCTACCCGCCTTGTGACTGCAGAGACGATCCTTGACTTCATGCAGCAAAGGTACAAGGGAAGAAGTGAAATTGCAAAAGCTCAAACCAGACCTCCACTTGTCACTAATGCACAGTCTCTGGTCAAGTAACATTTTCCAAGTCTACATGCCTTTAATGTCAGGAAAAATTCTTTCCAAATCACTCTGTCTTATGGTGAACTTTTCTAGAAATGGTATATAATTCCTTCCAAGAATGAGTGACAACAGTGTGGTGCTTTGTGGTACTTTTGTTCGTTCTTTGAAGTAGTGACAATGGAAGGGAGAGAGTTAATCACTCTCATCTCCTGAAATAGAGAACAGTTGCTGTGCTTTGGGCAGAATTCCACTGTTACTTTTGTAAATGTACTAATGAGCCATTGTCATAGTGGTGCCAACCTGGCATTAGTAGTCACCATAAATTTACTGCAAGAACACTGCTGTTTGTAATTAGCTCTTCATTACACAATCAGGCTGATTTAGAGAAGCTCTCGTATGATTTGCTCAGCAAATGAAGCAATATAATTACACCTCAGTTGAAATCAACAAATTAGACTGCTGTTTGCAATTGGCTGTACTATATGCTGTTAGCATGCTTGCAATTGCAGGCCTGCTGTGGCCTTTAGCACTTCAATAAAGTAAGCATAATTAAAGTACTGAATATTTTTGAATTTGCAAGATCAGCTACATAATAGTCGAAATTCTTTGCAATTAAAAAAGGAGCCAAGATTTATATGCCACAAACCCTCCATAAGCTGAAGTTTCCATGTTGATAACACCTAAAGATACATATAAAAATCACTTTAAAATGCAGTGAGGATATAGTCAAGGGGGCCAACCTTTGCTTCATCAGGATTTATTCTTCAGTCAGCACTGAAGACTTAAGCCTATTCAAAAGGAGCAAAGAGCTATTAACTATGGCTTTGTTTTTGCACATCATTAATAAAAGTAAACATAATTTTTGCTTTTTAAATTTCAGAAAACATTTTAGAAATGTCTCCTTTCTAGGTACAAGACTTAATGTCAATCTCTTGGAAGAGTGAAAGCAACAGAGGATGAATTCAACTGTTTCAATGTTTGTTTCAATACAAATTCAACTGTTTCAATGTCACAAAAACACCTAAATGGAGTGGTTAATCAACAGGAGTTCTTCCATACCATGATCACTTGGGGCTAAGCTGTAATAGGATACAGGAAAATGCAGTGCCGGGTTTACATTCAGTTGTTTAAAAGACACACATTAACATTAAGAAGGAAAACCATTCAACAAACATTAGAAAGGCAGACAGATGATAATGTGTGGAAAAATCCCTTGAAGACAGCCTGCTTGGGAGGAAAAGTCTGCTGTAACTATTTATATTACGCTACTCAAATGGATCAGCTAGAAATCTGAATGCCTGGAAGATACTATATTGACAGACACTGAGGAGGCAAACACCAGAACAAGTCGAATATTTGCTCTTATGAGCCAGCTTGACACATTCACTGCAGCAATGAGGGATAATCACCTTTTCCACTTTGTTTTGGCAAAACTTAAGCAGCCACCCTCCTTTATATGGCAGGGCTACTACATCCTATGAGGATTTGGGATTGTGTCGGCTTGCCAGGAGAGATGTCAAGTAGCTCAGTACTTACAGTCCACATGCATAAAGATCCTACTTGAAACAAAAATCCCAAGCCAAATTATATTGACTGACAATGATTTGAGCTGCTGAGCATCATTAAACCATTTGTTTTTCATTAATATTAAAGAAAAAGCCACAGGAAGTCATTTATCAGTGTAACTGGACAGCTCAAATCCTCTCCATATTTGTCAATCTAGCATCCAACTGTGCAGCAAAAATGCCTTAGCCATGCTAGTGGGTTTCTTTTTGTTTTGTTGGCTTGGTGGGGGTCTTTTGGATTTTTTTTTTTTGGTTGGTTGGTTGGTGATTTTTTGTGTTTTGTTTTGGGATTTTTTTGGGCTGGGGCAGTTTGGCAGACAGTAAATACAGACTGGCATTTGTGGTCTGATCAGGGAAAAATAGTACTGTGCTACAATTTAAATTGTGACCTCAATGACTGACATGGTAATGGATATTAAAATATTTGTGAGTACAAAACACTACTAAATTAGCAATGACTTCATTACCAATGCTATTTATATAAAGTTCAGTTCAGGACACAAGGCTAATTCCTAACAGAAAAATAGTAACAGAAAACATAATAACAAAAAAATACATTAGCACACAGTGAAGTAAACTACATGAAAAAAAACGGAATTTTCACTTTATCCTAAGCAATATTCAATGTTTTGTGAAAAATTTAATGCAACTTCCATGCAGATTTTGGAATTTCCTATATTCTATATTTTTGCATAGGATTTAAGTAAGGCAGACAAATAAGAATTACATCAACATAAAAAGTTCAGTAAGAGAATGTTAAGAGAAGCATCTGAAAGGTTTAAAAGCACCCCTGATGCATTGAGGAATTTTTGGGTTTGGCCGTTTTTGTATTGTTTGAAATGATCTACACTTGTTTTCAAGCGATGAATGCACAACAATTTAGAAAAAAAGACAATGAGAAGAAGTTCAGCTGATCAAACAGCAAGGCAACAAATCCTATTTAAAACATGGTTATGCTCTTAAGTCAAATCTAAATGATTCAAAAAACCCTCATAACTAGAAAATTGAGTGTCCTACCTCACATGGGTAGGACAAAAAAGAAAAAAAGATGTTGAGGAACAGTTTGCAAAAGCATATGTGCCTAAAAATAAATTCTTTTCCAAAGAGAGAAGCTTGCAAAAAAGTAAGGCTACTGTATAAAACCAATCAGACGTGAAAAGAGCAGAAATCTTTGCATGTTCAGTGGCATCTGCATCCACTGTAAAAGAGTTTGTGGTGATTTTCACATTACAACTCCCACTTACCACAAATACGGTCGAAGATCTGTCTCAAAATTCATCACTACTAGAAGAAGCTATGAAATAACTTGTAACACCATCAGTATCAGAATGTCAAAAGCAGAAGCTATCCTATGAGGAATTTGAGGGAACCCTAACATAAAATGGCTGACTTGCAACACCTGCCCATAACTATCAATTAGCATTTGGACACTAGAAAAACAAAAGGTAGCAAATATAGCCTCAGTATTTCAGAGGAGTGTGTTTGCAATATCTGGGAAACTACAGCTCCTAAAGTCTGACACCTGGATCAAGAAAACTGACAGAAAGTGGAACAAAAAAAAGTAGAAACAATACACATATGGATAATACATCATACTAAAGAATCTATATGTTGTTTTTACCAAACATAAAAATAGAAAGCAACTGAAATGTTAGGAAGGGAAAATTCCTTTCATGAAAGGGTTATTGCCCAATCACAAGATTAATGGTAGGCAAATGCTAGTTTTCACATCAGAGAAAAGACAACACAAATTCCACAAAGACCTATTTAAGGACTGCTTTTCAACTTATACATATATGATTCAGAAAGGAGTTAATAGTGAAATGACAATCCTTTTGCTGACAAAAAGCCTAGTAAAAAAGACTAAATTCCTTCATCAATAACTGGATGGCAGATGGATTTCAATGTAGATCAACAAAATAAGGCACATGGGAAAGAAAAGGCTAACATCAAATATGTGTTGGACTAAGCTGACAACTACTATACAGAAAAAAATATTGACAGTAGATATAAATAGACATCTCAGTGGAAAAAACATCTTAATGTTCACTAGTAATCAAAATAAGAATCAGAATACAAAGAATATATAAATTCATTCAAATCTGTTGTGTGCCTGAATCTTTAGTATTATCTACAGCACTCTCCCTGCTGCCACACAAGATACAAGACAGATAAAAACAGCAAAAGAAAAAAAAGACATGTAAGAAATAAGTATTTCTGAAAAAAGGAATGATAGGAATGGTAGGCCCACCAACACTTTTCAGTGTAGAAAAGAGATGACTGATAGACAGAATGTAAGCCTTATGTGTGAAATTATGAATGACAGACAAAAGGTAGAGTGATAACCCTGCTTTTGTTTACTGATTCTCCTTTTGGAAGAACTGGCAAGTAGGAAAGCAACTGAACTAAACAGGTACTTGTTTTACACCACATGCATATAAAAAACCAGAACTCAGTGCCATGAAGCATTGATCAAGATAATGACATAAATTTCTAGAAGGAAAAGGTGTCAAGTTCTAAAAATAAAGAAATTAGTACCTCAGCCTTAAAGAGTTACTAAGCCTCAGATTGTTGAACAAGTATTTCATGCAAGCGTCGTTCCTTTTTTGACCTGTTCTACTCTCTCAAGAATATATTGTCAGCCTTGTGGGAAGGGGATGCAGAGCACTGCTCTGATTGTATGGTAACACCTGTATTCCACCAGAATTAAGAAATAACTGTGCCCCAGATATCCAGTACCACTTTAACGATGGATAACTGCTATTTTTGGCCAATGGTATCCAGTCACCTCAACAGCAAAAACACAACAGGAAACAAAAAAATTGCTGATTTTCTGGGGATATTCAAAAGGGGAAAACATGGGTTTTTTTGGTTTTTCAGTTACTTCACAATAACTGAAAGATCTACTACAAATAATAATACTTTTTGCTACCTATAAATCTGGTTAGTACTCTTGTTTTTATAATTTTTAGATTAGATAATTACAATTAAGTCAAATTGAACACTGCATCTAGCACTGAAGACAGCCTCGTTTATCATTTGTCATGTTGTATTGTAAGGGATAAAAGCAAGTGAAAAAGTGAAGTCACCAGTTGTTTTAACGTGTTCATTTAAGGTCTGATGTGCATGACAACCTGTTTTGAGCAAAATTCAAGTTCTGAGTATACTGTTCAGATTAGTACAAAATATATGGAACAGCTGATCTTGACAGTGTGATAAAAAGACCACTTTTGGGGGAACAAATATTTTACAAAATTCGAGAAGAATACTATAATGATAATGATGACAACATAAGCTTACACTTTTACACTGGCTGGTGACTATTACATCATTGATAAAATCTCTATTATTTTAATCTCATGAGCATTTAGACATTTGATTCTAGATAGTTTTAAAGATACAAATACTTCTTTACTGGGTGATTTATATGACTTAAAAAATCTGTATTTGCATTTGCTATTTCTGTGTGCTTGTCACAAATATAACAGCTCTTGATAAATTTGCTTCACTACAAGAAGTTGTTATAACATTCCTCAGGCAAGAAGCAGATATTTCAGAACCTTTTAGAAACCCAGTATGAAAAAGAATCAACTTATACCTTTGTAAGAGTATGCTTTCTTTAAAATCCATCTGTAATAATACTGAGTTCCTGAAAAAACTTGTCTTGAGAAGTTCCTGAGCATTTCATATAAGCAATGTGCTACTCAAGGTGTTTTGTAGAAGTACAGTCCAGAGACTTTTGCAAGCAACTTTGTTAATTAAGCCAGTAATACATCAGAATATCCACAGTGGAAAATATTCAGCTGTGTTTAAGCAATCCAACCAGGCCTGGCAGATCTTAAGTTTGCAAATTCGAGATTTACAAAAGATAAAAAATTACAAGTGGGGTGTGAGGGGCAAGGGGATTGTTTATTTTGCTTTTAACTAGAACCCAATGCATTCAGATTAGTGGGGATGACAACATACTTTAAAATCAATTAATGTGAGATAATAGGCTTATTTAATATATACAAAGACATATATAAATTACACAAGTAAAATAATTATGATTACCAATAAAGATATTACTACTTTTACAATCAAAAAGACTATTAAAATCAGTAAAAACTACCTATGCAATCCTAACGTAACTATTAAAAGAGAACAGTTTTCTGCCCACAGATTTGTTTTATGTCTCAATAAATATGAGGTCAAGTAGAAATACAAATACTTCTAAGTGGACCTAGGTACACACCAAAGACTGAGAAAAATGTTACAGAGAGAAGAGCTCCATATAATAAAAATAATGTGTGTATATTGTGTACTTATCATGAAAATGCTGTCTATCTAAGGACAGATGTAAAAGTAGTAGAAAAAATACAAACACACACAACATGTTAAAATTCTGGTTTTATTTTGTGCTGTATTCTTTATCAAATAAAAGGGATATAACTGCATTTCCTAGCACTTCTTTTTTTTTTTTTTTTTTAATGCAACTGTTGTTCCATTTCAGAGAGAGCTGCCTGCTTTTTTCTGATCTTTACTCTCTGGTAAGTTCACCCAGAAGGTTTCAGTTGCCTTTATTTTTCAAACATACAGAAGTTTCTTTAAGGTCTTTAGCAAAATGTCACCAATGTGATACTATGTTTCCACTCTTTCTCTCTCACAGTTTCATGTCAAAAATAAAGTATTTCTCTCCCAGTTTCATATCATAAAGACAGTAATTTGCATTAGCACTTTTGGTTGTCATCTTCACAGTGCAAACAAAACTGCTAACTAGGGAGGGAGGTGGCATGATGCTTTGATATACACTACTGATTTTTACCTCCAAAAATTAAGTTTAACTCATGTTTCATAACTGGAATAAATTTGGTTGCCTGGGTCATGATGATTTATCCTAGGAAATGACAAGACAAAATGAGCAAAACTCACTGATCTAAGAAGTCCAGGAATTAAAGCCTGTACACAGCTGAATGGGGAATTAATTGGAATTAAATGAAGTTTCCAAACCATGATCCAGTTCTAACAAAAGTGCTCTAAGAAGTACTGACACTGATGGCTTACACATTGACATTCATGCACTAGAAGGAAATTTTAGGAATTCACTCAAAACCATGGTATTACTAGTGAACATTAGCATTAAACAGGAACAGTTTACTGCTTTAAATGATCATTTCCTACTTGGAATACCATAGTTTTGGGAATATATAGTGTTAGAAAATTTTGCAACCTATTTCCATAGAAAACTATAAGCATTTCCAAGAAGGTGCCACCTATTACTCAAAATGAAAAGGAATTAAATAATTCATGAAGACAAAAGCATACCTGCCTCACGTAATGGCAAGCTTCATTCAGCCTGAGGCATTCTTTAATATTGAGGTATTGCTACTAGTTACTTTTAAAAGACAGAATTAATATTAATTGTTTATAAGGCAGTCCATTTGTTATATTTTCAATGTGCTTTGAAGTAATTCCTACATGCATCAGTTGAGATAGAACCCTACTAGACACACAGAGAAACACATCTCAAAATATTTCGTGCTTCAGAGAGCCTGCAGCTGACTGCAGAATCATATGACAGGATAAAATGGTAACTGAAGAAACTCAGCCCTAAAGGGGCCATTGGCATTTCTTTCTTTTTTTTATTTTACCTTGCTGCTGCAGGATGTGCATCTGTTCACTTTCTAGGTACTTGACTGCATCTAAAAACATTTTTAAGAAATATTTAAAATGTAATTTCAACAGTAGTTTAACAGTATGTTAAAAAAAACCAACAACAAACAAAAACGTTTTCCTTGTGTCAATTTCCTAATTTCTGCCTTTTCTTAAAGAACTGAGACAACTTTGCTGCTGTTATTAATGGGCAGTTAAGAACTACTTAGAACACAAAATGTCTCAAAAAATGTAAGATGAATTCAGATGCTGTGCTTTAAGTTTAAGTAGCTAATTTCTTTAAAAATATTAAAAGCCAAATTTGAGTTAAGAATCAATTCTGAGATATAAGACCAATAAGGCTTAACTAAATCAGAGGGTAAGCAAGACAACTGTGCCCATATCTGTGCTGAATACAGACTTCTGATAAGATTATCTGTTTTAATTTTGCCTACACACCCTGCTGAGTTGTCACAATATCTATGCAAGCACATACAAGTTAAAGACTGTCTCATTTTGTAGCATTATGGCAGCAGTGTTAAGGAGCAGACAGGAGTGGAAACGAGTAAAACCTGTATTTTATTAAAAAAGCTACTTTCTTCTCCTCTGTGACTTGATCAGGTCAGAAGCCCTTAGCACTCCATTTTCACATGCACCATTGTAAGATCACTACAGATTAAATTAAAAACAAACAATCCCAACCAGAAACCAAAATGAGGACACTCTTGGATATAAGGACAAAGCTTTAGAAACTGCACAGAGAACACAACTTTCAAGAAAGGAAGGCAAAACAGGTTAACAGCAAAAGGCTCCAGTGTCTGAACAGCTAAAATCAACATTCACCTCCCAAGGCAAATGCGTTGTTTAATGCCATTGCAGCATACTCCAGACATGTGAGCACATTTAATGCAGAAATCATACTTGATCTGCATCTTAGAAGTCTGGTAGATACTATATAGTTTCTTGTTCAGTGTTTAAATGAACAACACATTACAAATTACAGTATAATATGAAGATTACAATATAATATGAATATAAAATACAGCATGTCATCCACTAAATATAATTAATTGCTATAAAGGTATGTGCTTTAAGTAACCATAATGGACTGAGATGAAAGTTAAGCAATGTCAAGAATCCTCTTTATGCCTCTTTCTCCTTTACTTATTCACTGTCTTTCTTGCCTCAGTCATAGACTTCGGTCAGCTTAAATCACCCCTGACAATAGTGAGGAAAGGCTGCAAAAGCAGCAATAAAGAACACTGAAAACACACAAATAATTTATTGTCACCCTGGGAACAATTTGTGCCTGATACTAAAAAACACTAGAGTCCATCGCACCACAAGACAGTCCCAGACTGTCACCATCAAGAAACAAAACTGGGGAAGTGCTGGCAAGAAGGGGAGAAGTGAGCAGAGCCTTTGGTGAAGCCTTTATTGGGGCACTGGGAAATAGGAGAGCATTCTGAATAATTGGTTTCCTTTATCCTATCACAGGTAACTCCTTCCTGTTAATCTCCACCATCTGCATTTTACATTCTGGCTGCAATGAACAACTTTTTAGAAAAAAAAACCAAAACCAGAGTTAAAGGGACTTTCATATTGAGTGAGGAAACATTGAAAAAGTTATGATTGGGTTTAATAATCAAGTGCACCAAATGGGAGTCCTTTTACTTTCTTTCTTTCTAATCTAATTTATGATATACTGCAATACTGATATATTGACCAGTATATATCTGACACTGAAGTGTCACTCCTGGTAGCACCCTTCACTTCCCATAAAGATTAAGCAGATAGTTGAATAATTCTATTATAACCAAATTAGGTGCTATATTAGGTCACAGTTTTGTGACCAAAATAACTTTAGCATTTTAACTCTCCAGTCATAGTCTACTATTTTAATGATTTGTCAAATTCTTTTCAAACCCAACTTTTATGCTGAGGCTAGACATAATCTGAAATAAATCATTACTATAATGCCAATACGGCCAGACAAGTTAGGGAAGCAATTTGCTCTACAAAGCTGCTGACCTTCCACTTCATGTTAGGATTGTTGACCTTCCATTGATTCACCTCCATGTTTATCCTGCATTAAACAGTTAAGGAAAGCCATTTAGAAGATTGTTTCACTTCAGTGTGGGGAGTTTTATCAGTATAAAAGCATTTATGCTGTTAACTTTTTCCAGAACATGGGACTTACATAGTTACTGTAATAGCAGTATAGTGACCCTCAAGGTATTATAAACTGTAGGGAAAATATCCCTAACTGCCTTAACTGTGCTCAGTGTAGGCTTAAGAAAAATGTATGTCTTGCCCAAGTTCCTGTAGCGACCTTCCTGAGGCATGCCCACCCAAAATACTTCTTTTAAGGCTTGCAACCTCCACAGAAAGAGGTTAAAGTAGAAGTTAACATTGCAGTGGTCATTAAAACACAAAGAACAGAGGAATACTTGGTCATTAGCCTAAGAGCTGTATTCCCAAGACAGTGGGTATTCAACAGCAATAGAATACAAGCATAATGGGAAGGCACTAAACTTCTACAACAAATTGTGCAAAAACAATTTAAACTTTGCTGATTATTCATTGTTTATGTTGTACCACTAGAGTACACCACAATTTACACACATCTTGTTTTCCTTGCATCCCACAGCCAACAAACATTTGTCTTACTGTTCAAACATTGGAGTCATTAACATGTGCTTTGAGACACCACAAACTGAATGTATTCAATTGCTGTGTGATAATCTGCTGGCAAGGCAAGAGATCTGATCGCCAGGGAACCATGTACAAGTTTAAAACACTAAACAAGCATAAATGTATGCAAATCTTGAGGCCCACCTGAGAATGTGCCCACAGCAAATCTCTTTTCCCAGCTCATATTATGTTAACAATAAGATGTTAACATAAGATGTTATGTGCCTGTGGAATATTGCTGGATACCAACAGCAGCGATACTCGCTTGGCATGAAGCTTCTCAAACGCATCATTTTATCTGCTGGATTAGCATTCCAGCTGGCTAGAGGTGCTTCTGAGCAAACTAGTGAATAAGATGCTTTCTTTGGTATGAGACTGTCATACAAATCAACAGGACTTTTACGGAGGCCAAGTTCATTCTGCTCAATTAGATAAGACATTGTTGGCTTCCCAGTTGAAAAATGATTTTAAAATAGACAAAATAAAGTTAAATTATTACACTGGCAATGTTACTGCTTGATATCAAAACACTGTACAGACAAGAATGACTTTGGAGTTAAACATGCTCACAGATGTGCAGTATCAGGAGAGGTAAATCAAGATCTTAAAGACAATTAAAAAGCTGAAAACAGGATTAAGGTATAAAAATCCTCTCTCCCTCTAAGACATGACCCAATTAAAAATAGGTTTCTTATACCACATTGCTAAACAGAAAAGGGAGAACTTCTAAATCTGTTTCCCAGAAATTAATTACATTTAGTTTTTTTCTTCTACTTCACTTTTTGCTCAAATCTATCTTTCCTAGACCAGCAGAGCCATAGTGCTTAGCTGTACTCATCAGACAGCAAATACAATTTATCAAAAGCAGTCATCACTCACTAGCTGTCAGCATAAAATTAAGATGATCTTTCTAACAGAATCCCACTGACATAAACAGAAAGAAACAATGTAATCAACATAAGACCCAATGAGATGCATTATTCTCTATTTTTTTCTTCAAATACTAAGTTTTTCTTTTTTTTTTAACTCCCAGATGAATCTTGGAACAGTGCCAGTTAGCCCTATGAACTCAAAAAACACAGGATGAAAATTATGATACTGCATTAGATGTCCTTGCATATATCCAGGATATAATCCATATAAATTATGAAAGTAGAATTAAAATGGTAAAATACACAACATGAAAGTAACAATACCATCTTATCCAATAGTGTTCCCTACAAAGCTGCCCAACAGAAAAGAGACAAGCATTAGATAGATCCATACATAGCTGGAAACAAATGTGACTATTGCAATGATTACAAAGACAGTTTATTTCTTCTTGTTTCCACACAATAAATTCCTCTCTTATGTTTCACCAGACGGTTATTTGCTTTTCATTATCATCACTTGCACAGATTTTTTTTTTTCAATATCTGAAGGAAACTGTCTAGATGACTGCTATACTCTCTTGGCTAACTCTTCTAGCTTACTCTTTCTCATATATAATCAATCTACTCTAAGCCTTTCCCTATAAAACAGGCGATATACCATGGAACAACATGCCTTCTGGGACAAAGATTACATCACTGACTTTTTACCTTAACACATCAATCACTCCACTTCAATTCTCCTTGACTAGTCCCCTAAAGTCATGCAGAAAAACAGTGAAGAATAGCATTTTATATCACCCCAGAGCTGCTTCATCAGAGACCCAGAAATGAGCTGCTTTGCATCTCTTTGATTTCTCATGGCTTAATCTAAGTATTTTAATTAGCCCCTGCATTTTCTGAGTCTTACACAAAGACGGCAAATAAGATTCCCAGGTCATTATTATGAATCGCATTACTCCATTTCCTTCTGCATCATTATGCTTGGCCACTTCTGGGTGACCACCAGCCAACCATGGCTTTTGTGACACATGGCAAGGCAGCTGTTAAACTCCTAGTCAGAGGTACTGACCTTCATCCTGAAGCAACTCAGTTCTGTTTAATAATAGTGGGTTGACCCTGGCTGGACACCAGGTGCCCATCAAAGCCTCTATATCACTTCCTTCCTCAGCTGCAAAAGGCAGAGAAAACATAATGAAAAGCTCATGGGTCAAAGTAAGGACCAGGAGAAATCACTCACCAATTACCAAAAACTCACTCAATTTGAAGAAATTAGTTTAATTTATTACCAAGCAGACCAGAGTAGGATAATGAGAAAAAAACCCCAAATCTTAAAACACCTTCCACCCACTCCTCCCTTCCCAAATTCAACTTCAGTCCTTATTTTCTCTATCTCCTCCCCCTAAATGGCACAGGGAGACAGGAAATGGAGGCTGCACAATCAGCTTTGGCTCAGCCACTCACTCCTTGCTGCTCATGGGGAAGACTTCTCACACTCTTCCCCGGTTCCAGTGTGGGGTCCCTCCCATGGGAGACACTCCTCCTCCAACTTCCCCACCCTGAGTCCTTCTCATATACTTCAGTTCTTCAGAAACTGCTCCAGCATGGGTGCCTTCCATGGGATGCAGTCCTTTGGGAACAGACTGCACCAGTGTGGGTCCCCCACGGGGTCACAAGTCCTGCCAGCAAACCTGCCCTGGTGTGGGTTCCTCTCTCCATGACAGGACCATGCTCCATCATGGCCTTCCCACTGTGTTACAGCACCTTTTGCCATTCCCCTGCTTTATGGTAGGGCTTGTTTTGGTGGATCTCTACTCCCCCATGACCTCCATGGGCTTCAGGGGCACAGCTGCCTCACCAGGATCTGCACCATGGGCTGCATGACAATCTCAGCTCTGGCACCTGGAGCACCTCCTGCCCTTCCTTCTTCTTTGACTTTGATGTCTGCAGAACTGTTTCTCTCACATACTCTCACTTCTCTTTTCTCAGGCTGAAATTGCTGTTGCAGTTACTTAAATCTGTTATCCCAGAGGCGCTACCACCAAAATTGATGGGCTAAGCCTTGGCCTGTGGCATGTCCATCTTGGAACCACCTGGCATTGGCTCTGTTGAACCTGGGGGAAATTTCTGGCAGCTTCTTCCGGAAGACACCCCTGTAGCCACTCCCACTACCAAAACCTTGCCACTCAAACCCAAATACAAACATGAAAGAAAACACCAAATGCCTGATTCCTTACTCTTCAGTAGTATTTCTTATGAAGGTGGATAAAAGCAAATGCTGAGACATTTGAGCCTGTTCAGCCTCAAGAAGGGAGAGTTGAGGGGGCACCTCCATCAGTGTCTCTCAGTATTTGGAGGGAGGGTGTCAGAGGATGGAGCCAGGCTCTGCTCAGTGGTGCTGAGCAATAGGAAAAGAGGCAATGGGCAGAAACTGATGCACAGGAAGTTCCACCTGAACATGAGACAGAACTTCTTTACGGTGTGGGTGACCAAGCACCGAAACAGATTGTCCAGAGAGGTTGTGGAGTCTCTCCCACTGGAGAGGAGAAGGAGCTGTCTCCCTTATATTTAAGAGCTGTCTGGATGCAATCCTGTGCCACATGCACTAGGATGACCCTGCTTGAGAGGGGAGGTTAGACCAGACAACCCACCGTGGTCCCATCCCATTTTTTGATTCTGTGAATTGTATTTCTCAAAGCCTTAATGTGCTTCTTCACACAGTGCATTTCTGTAACTCGTTTAAAGTAGAGAACTGGCATGCCACAGAAGAGGCATGCTCATTTTAGCAATTTTAGAACAATTCATTCTCTTAAAAAACACACACATTAAACATCTTATTTTATAAATTGACAAACCAAAAAAAGAGTAATTGAATTCAAGAACAATTTCCATAAAACTAATATTACTGGTTTCCTTGTGTAATAATTCTAAAAGCAAGAGAGATAAATAGCATATATATCTGACAGCAATCCACAAAGTTGGATTTGAACATTCAATAAGAATCTTTTTATGGCAAGATGCTCTTTGAATGATTCAAAAAGCATTAGATAGTATTTTTCACAAAATGGCTTTAAATAAAACAGTCAATTAAATAACTGAGCATGCTACTGTCAGACAACCAACATTGCTCAAAGTTCTTGACTTGTTTTTCTGAAATATGTCTCTGATGGTGAATACTAAATTTACTACATTGTTTATATTTATATCTAATACTTAAGTAATTTTATTTACACTCCGTATGTACATATATTTCTAACAATATGTTCAAAATATTGTTCCAACAACATGTATATACCACATACTAATTAGAAAACTAGGATAATCATTTCATTCCAAAGCTCTGTCCAGATATCTAACGCAGACATGAAGAATTCTAGTATTTGTATTTGTGTATAAATATACTCAGAAAAACTGCTTTTACCTTTACAGCAGATGCGAACTTGCTTTTAGATGTGTGATTGATACCTGATTAATCATAGAATGGTTTGGGCTGGAAGGGACGTTAAAGATCATCCAGTTCAACGCTCCTGCCATGGGCAGGCATACCTTCCACTAGACCAGGTTGCTCCAAGCCCCATCCAACCTGGCCTTCAACACTTCCAGAAATGGGGCATTCTTAACTTTTGGGCTACCTGTTCAAATGCCTCATCACACTCGCAGGAGGAATTTGTTCCCAATATAACATCTTCCCTGATCTGCGTATCATCTGCCCTCTTTCAGTTTAAAGCCATTCCCACATATCCTATCACTATGTGCCCAGGTAAAAAGTCCCTCTCTAACTCTCTTGTAGGCCCCCTTTAGGTACTGGAAGGCAGCTCTAAGGTGTCTCCAGGGTCTTCCCTTCTACAGGCTGAACAACCCCTCTACTGTCTTCATAAGAGAGGTGTTCTAGCACTCTGATTCTACAGTAAGAAATTAAGAAAAATACTGCTGATCCATCTTAAAACACAACCTTGTGCAGAGATATAAAACTAGCAAGGCAAATGCACCCCAAATTTTAAAATAAATGTACCAGAATTATGTTTCTGGTCTCAATTTTATCTGACAATCATCTTCTTCCACTGTGATCCCCCTCTGTGTTTCCTGCAAAACAAATTCTCATTCCTGTCCCTCAGCTCCCTGCAGACTGTACTGGTCAAGAACCCATCAATAGACATTTTTTCAAGAATAACTTCACCATCATCTCTATTCTTTTTCCACAGCTACTGAAACCTGGAATCATTCTGGTTCCCCGGGATTTGGTATCACATTCCATAGCTGTGCAGCGGTTTACAACTTCATGGACACCGTATGTTGGACAAAAATTTAAAAGAAGCAAGAAAATCTGCTCCTCATGATACTAAAGAATACAGCCTGAAGGAGGAGAGTGAAGATAGGAAACAGAAAAACTGTTTTTCTTCCACTGCTTGTCTCTTGTATACAAGCAGGGATGTAACTCGGCTTGCAAGATTCTGCTACCTCTTTTGTATTTACCTTTTAACAAGAAGAATGCATATGCATTTAAACAGCTTTACAGAAACACTGCAAGGATGCATGACCAAAAACCCACATATGCATCTCCAGTACAACTTATAATAGCAAGGTAGGTTAGACTGACACCTTAGAGGTAAAAATTATTTCATACCAAATAGTGTGCAGTTAAATCGCTGTACCCTGACTTACCTCACAGCTCATGCTGCTGCTTCAGTAATGCGGTAGTGCCATGCAAGCTACAATTTTCACACCACAGAGAAACTACTGTGAAGCAGCTGATATGTTGGAAGAGAAGGTGATTCTATCCTGAAATAAAATATCATCTGCCTAAAGAAAAATTGTCTGGGGAATAAACAGAAAGTGAAATGACTGTGCCACATCTTTTCAAATATTTCACGTATGGAATGCAGATTTTGGGGGTGAGATGGGGAACAGGTGGGCTCGTTGGGGAGACAAATGTTCTTTGGCTCATGACAGGATTCTGGTTTTTTTTTTTACCTAAAGCATGTTACTGAAATTCCACTCAATATATGCCAGCTTAATTAGACAGTCTAAAAGAGATACAAGCAACTTAATCACAGATCTTTTTCTGTCAACATAATTGATTTATACTAGGACAAGCTCATCCCTTCTACTACATGAACTCTAAAAGTACCCAAGGACAAACAAAGCCCACTACAGCACAGCAAATGCAAGTGATTGTCCATATAAAAAATGAAGATGACACCATGACCAACAAGTGTGCTAGAATAATTTACCATTCAATAATTGCATATACTTTCCAGAACTTCAGATTTCTTTGAACAGCTCCCAAACTCTACCCCACTGAAATAAAGGAAATGTGCTTTTAATTGAATTTTTATAACTATTATTTCACTGTAATTCATAATCAAGGCATAGCATTTAAAAAAAAAATGACATTTGTTAGGTACAGGTTAACTTCATGCCCACTCCATGAAGGAAACCAATTTGAAATACATAGAACTTCAAAAAACTGAAATGAACATGGTACATGAGAAGAAAACATGAAAGTTCACAGCTCTTGCTGAAGCTCTAAATTCAGTTAAATTACCTGAACTTGCAACACTTACAAGACTCTACAGAAATAATCTATTCAGTTCAGAAGTAATAATCATCAATCTCCTTCAAAATGTAATCACCTCTACTTCAGGAGTCCACACAAAAAAAAAAGCTCCAACATAACTGGCACCACTACCTATTTTACGTTTCACACCCTTACATTCACAACTGGCACACAGATTATCACTCACTAAGAACATGTTTAACTTTCTTTCAAAGAAAAAAAACACAACATGGAATTATGTTAAAAAATGGATATGTAAGGTCCATAACACACTGACTAGATGCACATAGCTGAATTTGGCCCATAGTACACTTCAATGCTGTGTTCATGTATTATTACAGTTCATAGCCCAAAGCTTGTTTCTTATCATTAACAGCAAACTGCCAATACAAAACACAAGAATGAGGTTTGCAGATAAGAAGCAAGCACTTCAGCTAGTGTTTTCAAACACATCAAGAACTGCAATAGCTTTAGACTCAAATGTAGTATGGATTATTTTAATTTTTTCCATTCTTTAGGATAATCTGTCATTGCTTTCTAGAGCTAAAAACTGCAACAGGTAAACCACTCAAGAACAAGACTGTAGCGGGTTAGATTCAGTGACCAAGCAGAAACACCAATTAATGTTGTGGTTTAGTTCACTTATTTGTTTTTGTGAGATATGAATTAGGAGAAAATGACAAAGCAGGCTCAGAAATTTTAAAGAGTATAAAGTTAGTTTATTGTTACTAGGTAGGATTAAAAGAAAAAGAAACACTAAGAAAGTAAAAGGAAAAAAACAACATTCCTTTCTTTGCCAGCACCACCCCTCCCCCGGCCCCTAATCACACTGGGACATGCAGCCTCCACGCAGGCTGCTCAGAAGAGAGCAAGGAGGGTAACAAAGGTGGAATTTCTGGTCAATATTAGAGTTCTTAAAAAGTCTTTCCAAACTCCAGGAAAAGAAAGAGGTCTCCTCTCTGCTTCCACATGGTTTCTAAACTGCCACCACAATAGTCTGTCCGTTTGGAGACAATCCATTGCACTGAACATCCAAACATGGGGTGTTCTCAATTCCCTCCCCTATGTCCTTTAAATGGATAAAAGAACAGTTTATGGTATTACAGTTCTGTACCACATTTTGCAAAGGGTTGGTTTAAGCTCTGTGCGCCTCACGGCTCCGCCCTCTTCTTTCCGCCGCCATCTTCCATTCCACCCCGCCTGACTTACTGTCTCCTTCTTCCTCCAACTTATAATGCCATGGTGAACAGCTTATGTTGAAGGAAAAGCTCTTCTCCTTCGATGCTGCCAGTTGCTTCATAGTTTCTTCAGTCTGAGAAAACTGAAAATCGGTTTTTCCCAGGCCCATGGGGGACCCTGTGGAGTGGGGGGAGGGGAAACCACCCCCAGATCTTGGGAGCTGCTCAGGCTATCTCGGCCTTGCAGCCCCCCATTGCTGTTTGTCTGCCTGCAGCTTTTGGGGAGGGGGCCCCAATGCGTGCCACGGACCCCTTGCCCTGGCATTGAGGGAGGGGAGCTCGGCCCGGCTCCCCCAGGGCTGGGCCTGGAGCTGTCCCCCTCCCCCACCACCACTTTCCAGCCACACACTGAATTCAAAGAGAGCGTTCCCGTGCCTCCAGCAGGTTTAAATATGCAAAATCGGAGAAGTGCCGTTGGATCGAGAAACTGTCAATTAACTTCAGCTCCAACCCACGACAAAGACTAACATCTGTTCTGTATTTCTTTGTAGTGTTAAAGGATACTGTCTTCAATAATATTACATTTGCTTGTACATACTACATCTTTCTTTCTTCACACCAGGAACTGCTTTATGCAAGCCTATGGCAGTAAGACCCTTGAATATTTTTTTTTTAAATTCTCATAAATGAATCAGTTATACTTGAAACATGTTTTAAAGCATTATCACTGTCCACTAGAACATTTTTATATATGTTTATATATGTTTATAACATTAAAAAATGTATAACATTTTTAAAAAGAAACTTTGTAAAGTTAGAATATTTACAAACATGAGTAGATTTCCTTGTTGACTATAGAGTACTACAAATAACAATTAATCTGTGTCTCTTCTGTGATTAAATGAGGCAGGAATGGAGTAAGACAGCAAACTCATGCCTAGCCTGCTAACTCTAAAGCAGTAGGTTTGCTATTTTGATAGATGTGCATAAACAGCACTTTTTACAAAGAATGTCAATTCTCTTTTCTAAATTCAGTATGTTGCCCCTCAAATGAAGGGAAAGAAGAGACCTTAGGTAGAAATCTTCTTCTACATTTGTTGAGAGATTTCTACCTATTAAAGAATTATTAGGTCCCTAGTAAAAAAAATAAAGACAGAAAATACTGTAGAAAAATATCCTCATGTAACAGTAGGAGAAGTTAGATTACATTAAAAACTAGAACAAACAACACCAAAATCTCCCTAACCCCTCACACCTCTCTGACAATAGCAACACTCACTCAAACTTTGAAAGCCAGAAATCAGCACAGACTGGAAAGTCTTCATTTCTGAATGTCATGCACATTTGCATTACATTTAACCAGTGTGATTAGAAGGGTTTTCTATATCATATAAAAGCAAAATCCCCAGCAATCACCTGTTCTAAGTGCCTAGGATTTTCCATATTGTGTAGTGCATTCTGCTTTCATGAAACACACTCTCATTTTTATCCTAATGCATATTTCTTGAATTTGAGGGGAGAGCAGTTATGGGGATTCCTACAGCAGGTGAACAAAGGTTGCTAGGTCACTGACCATAAATGAAATCAACATATTTGTTTGCCTCTGTGTGCTGCGTGTCTCAATTATACAGCAGCCCTGCAAAGCTGCAAAAACCATAGAATATACCTGCTCTCATAATGCATAAACATACCACTGGATAAAAAGGCAGAAAATGACCCCAAGCTTATACCTGTAATTTAGAAAGGCAGAGGAGAATGCTAAAAGCTCTTTACATGTACCAAATCATCTTGTTTCTGGCATTCTTCTTCACCAAAATTTTCCACTGCATATGGAAATTATTCTAATTTAGAAAACATGCTTTCACCCAGACCTATTAAAATAAATCCTTTATAATTGCTCCATACAAGTTATTAATGCTTTGTTCACAAATCAGTAGGATTTAAAAAACAAACTGCGCATGACAGAGCCATTAAAGCTTGTAGCCATTTATAAGCTTCATAAAATTGCCCATCTGTCTGAAAGATGCATGAGCTCAATTTGGGAGATCAGCACACACAGAAAAGCCCCCAAAGTTGACTGAATGTCTGGATAGTGATTTCTGAGTGCAACAACATTCCCTTTCAAGTTAATCAAAATTATGATTGTATTTTTGTACAAGAAGATTTTTAACTAGACAATTCCATATGTCACAAATTCTTCCTGTGAGACATTGAAGATGCACAGAACAATGAACAAACATGCCTAAGTACACTTTTGATTTTTGACTGCACAAAAACCAATCTGCATAAACATATACAACAGTAAACAAATAGATGTTTTTGGAAACAGGGCCTTCATTTATTCAGAATAAATAAATAAAATAAATAAAAATGATGGTGGAACTGCTTGCCGTTATCCAGGAAAGAAGCATTAGAAACAAATGCTGTCAAATTATGTACTGGGTTATCTCAAAAGAAAAGCATCAAGATAAAATTAATATAGATGAATTTCAGCTCTCAATACTCTAAGAAAATATTTTTTTGTTTTTTTATTCATTTGCTTTCACAGAAATAGAATATACCAGAACTTTAATGGAAATTATTAACTGTTTTCCTCCACCAGTGAACCAAGGTGAAAATATCTATTAGAACTCTTTAAACATGTCTGATTTTGTCAGAGTTACCAAAAATAAAAGGGTGGAACAACCCTTTATTCTTGATGTATAAAACTTTGAAGGCATTCATTTGCTAACCTCATAACAGGGTTTTTCTTCTTTCTTTAGGATGTGTTAAGATTCAAAAACTAAACAATCACTAGCAATCCTACATATATGAATCAGTCTAGAAAAGACAAAGGCATTTTTTGCAAAGGCATTTGTAGTTTGGGGAAAAAAAAAGAGGCATTAAGTTAGCAATGTTCTCCCACTCACCTCTCAGGGAAATTATTAGATATATTTATACCCCGTATCTGACTGTAAGGACTTTTACAGACCTTTAGTAAAGCAGAGTGTTGTACTACCAAAATTCTGGGTTTAAAATTCTCTTACATGTGACAATCATAATTTCCTGCTTCGACCATTTCACGGTTTTCCTTATACCACCCACATTTTTTTCCCCTCTTACTTTACGTGAAGCTCAGTACCAGCAAATGAACAGGAAAATAACTCCTCTTACGTTACTGATAATATATTTGGAATATTAGCAGGTTTCAGGCTCACCCATGATTTGCAAACAGGAAAAAGGACAAAACAAAATACATTTATAATACAGTAAAATGAGGTAAAAGATTTTCTGAAATTATTTTCTCTAAGACACATAAAATGTAAACATGGACAATACTATTGCCTATTCCTGAAGGATATTATTTTGCTTGGTGATTACAAGCTTGCTTGAAAGTCTACATTCAGGAAAGCTGAAATATATTTTTAAAGTCTACGTAGGTGAACTCAAATGTTGCAATTAAGGCAACCTTGACTGTAACAATGTAACATTTTTGGAAAGACTACTAGGATGTCAATTCGAAAGCTTGTCACACTTTATTAAACTGCAATGAACCTTGAAAACTGAAAGTTGCTATCTCTTTCGGTGTACAATGAGAAGATAACGAGTTATTTAAAGATAACATTGAAATCATGCTCATGCATGAAAAGGATCATGAATAAATTTCAATTTTAAATTAAAGGAAATTTTCTAAGTAACAGACAACTAATATTTGGCAAGAATCCTTTCTGTTGATAATGCAGCAAAACCTAGTTGATTAGCTTATGAAAAACAATACTATATAAGATCTCAGGCCTATTCTCCTGATTCCTAATAATAAAGAACTTCCCAGAAAAGAAAATTTGATCAGCTTGGATTTGATCAGATGGAATGTTTGCAAAAAGTCCAAAGCAACAGACTTCAGCTTCCATCCTAGCTCACCTGTCTGCAGGTTTTAATTATGAATATTCAAGGGCCATATCATTCGAAGATGTAAAAATTAGTTAACATCTCCATTACACTACTCAGTGAAGTTGTGAAAGTAATACATTTGGAATACTAGTTATGAATTGCCTTGTGAAAATAAGACAAAAAAAATTCTTAAAGCTTATAAAAGAAAATAAAAAGTTAAGAAGAAACTTAGAAAAGAAAAGAAGAAATGTAGGAAAATGCAGTATAAGAACATATTTTCAAATTTTTCAGAAACTGATGTGCATCTTTTCCATAGTTCATTAACTGAAGCTGAAGAAGATAATTGTGAGATAATTGTTCAAGTCTCTTGTCAAGTTGTTTAGTCTGTTACTGCAATGTAATAATGCTTTTTCAAGTGGAAAGTAAACAGCTGATGTTTCAGAGAAAAGCCAGTGTAGAAACCAGTGTTTATACAGATTTAGAAATTTTCCTTTCTGTTTACAAGATCAAACTTGAGTATTCCACATGAGGAATTTTAAAATAATGTCATTTCAGCCATAATTCAATTTAAGCCTAAGGAAATGAAAATCAAAGCTGAGATACATAGTAGAAAAATTTACCACATGAATAAATGTGCTTCCAGTATTTTAAGATTACTCAGAGTGACTGCACAGTTTTAAATCCAGATTCACTTCAGGTATCTCATGACCCATACTCGATACAAGCATTGCATAACATTTTTAAAAGTTGACACACAGAAAACACAATCTTGCTGAGTACAGGCGCCTCATTGGTTCCCATCTCCAAAATTCCTTGCATGTTCACACACAAAAGGGATGCAGCATGTAGGCATAATGCACACCCAGCAAGCATCTCATAGGGAGGGCAACTAAAGATAGACTGACTGATATAGAGCTTGTGAAAATAAAAACTTTGTATTCTGATTCCACAAATACTCAGAAGTGAAATTATTTATCTCTTATAAGCAATTTGATCAACTGTGTGAAAAACAAGAATTCGTTTTCATATTGATATTTCATCACTGGTGTTTTCATTTTTACAGCTAAGTTGTATTTGAGTTTCCTGAAAGCAAGCAGCATAAGGATGTGCCTATACTCCTAAATTTATCCCACAGCAGACACATTCTCAAATAATTCCGTCTAGGTAAAGTGTAAAACTTCAATTACTTGAAATTCTTCCCACCTTTCACTTTCTCACAAAATGACAATATTTTTACTCGAGCAAATGAAATGCATTTTGAGATGAGCTACAGTTGCCCTCAAAATGATCATTATTCTTCTCAGCTGAACTCTTTCCAACCTCAGGACAGCCCTTTCTTTCCCCACTGGTAAAGCCATTCTGTCAAATCAAAATGCCTTCAGTAATGAAACTGCTAATGCGAGGTACATCAAGGAGCTGAAGGTAAAACCTTCTACTCCATAATTTCAGAAGAAAAATTCCACAACAGAATTTATAATGTTAAACAATCAAAATTGAGAATGTACAGTGAAGAACAGAAAACTTGGTATTACAAATTCAAATGAGTTTTCTCCAAGCTATGCACAGATATCTTTTAAGTTGTACTTGTTACAGTGATAGTATTTTGACCAGAAGCAAGTCCAAGTTTGATGAAATTCAAATAACTGAGTGCATTATAGAGGAAGTGAAAGAGGCATGTTATAGCTCACTATCCCAAGTATAGAAGTGTAAATCCTGCATCTCTAGTCAATACAGACATCTTGAAACCAAATTTGTTTCATTTTCTATTTGACCTTTTCCTTTTGTTTCTTTTAAATCTCTTTAGAAATGAGACTGACCTTCATATAGGGTTAAAAGCTAAGATTTTTTTTCCTTGAGGTAGTACACATGATGCAGTAATATGTTAATATTAAGGTCAACATTACTTGAAAACTTTGCTGTATTAACTCTTCTCCTGTAAAACTTTGCTTATGCTACCAGTGAAATGAACAGTGCAACTCAAATTGCTGGGATTACTCTCGGTTCCAGAATGCTGCACTAAGCAAGTGTGAAGCCACTGCAAATTCTTTAGTAAGCAGAAAACGTCTCTTTACCTTTGTATAATTACTTGTCTGCAGCAAAAGGCTTCCCAGCTGGTAAGGCTGTCTGTTTCAGGTATAACTATTCATCTACAAACCTAATAGATTTATATGTAGATTCATCCTTACTTTCTTACAAATAATACGTTACATGAGCTATGCCTAACATAGCAATTTTTGGAGACATGAGCTTTCATCATACTGAGATTTTCTGTCTATAGCAGAGGTTTCCTATGGCAGGACAGTCATTCATACAATACAACTTTCATTTAATCAGAAAGCTGTATCTAGCCATGATCCTAAGCCAAGCATCCATATATTTGAATTTCAATGACATGTTACATAAACTGTCTAGAAACAAAATACAGGTAATTTCAACTTCAACAGCATGTGTTCCTTCAGTGGAAAGTGGTCCAATCTGATAGTCTGATAGAGTTGCTTTGCTTTTAGCACAAACTCTCTTCCCTTACTCTTCCATTATTGTATAATAGGACCAGTGTAGTTCACAGAAGTACGGTTTAAAATGTCTTCTTCCACATTCACAAAAAAAAAGCACATTACTGGCACTGAAGTTCACCGACCAACTAAAGCTCTGATGAAGTAGTCACAGGTTGCTTTTGCACACTGAGTTCCATGTTATTAATCTGGGCTATTCAGAGGTCTGACACAAACCATACGGTACCTGATAGGGGATGCTATGATACTCTCAAAAGAGTAGTGGCGCAGAAAACAGGCCTAAGCAAGGAGACAGCTACAGGAGAACATAATAGACAGCAAAATGAGAAGGGACAGGCTCATCAACATGAAGGAAAATTTCCTAGTTTGTCATTTTCTACCAAAAACCCCAGTTCATTGCCAGTGACAGGAACTAGTTGAAGAAGAAGCTGTTGGCTACTAAGGTTTCAATTTTTTTTTTTTCCCTTGGAAAATATGAGGGTTTTTTCCAAACTAAAATATTGCCAAATAATTGTTACTGCTAATAAATTTTTTGGCTGTGGTGTTGTTTATTTTTTCTTATAATAGATGCTGTACCAGTTCAAGAACTACAGGGTAAAGTCAAAATGCTTGGTAAGTCAACTTTACTTTCATGGGCAAATACTGTGTTGGTAACAGTTTACAGGTCTGACTATGCTAATAAAGTAATTAAAACACAAAAAGAAATAAAAGTTGATGTACAAATCTATCACATGTTGGCAACCTACATGAACTGTTTAACTAAGAATTATGCAAATCTATGTCTCCTCCAGTTCTAAAACATTAATTAGAATTATTATTCCTCTGTAAATGCAAGCCGTTCCATAACTGAACTAATGAAAATTTGCTGTCTTTTTCAATTTCCCCTTTCCTTTAAAACTGTTCCCACATTCTGCTTCTTGCCCCTTTTCAGAGGTCTGTCTGCTGACGGACTAACTTCAGAGCAAGCTATTTCAACATGAAACACCCCGTCTTTAAAGTCAAACCTGCAAACCAATCCTCCTCACCTTTCATTTCAAACAACCTTCACACAAACCCCAAAACCTTCCCAAAAAGAAATGCCACTTTCCACAAGGCTCATTTTCCCAGAAAGCAGGATCACAAAACCAGAGCTGCACACAAAGCCACTATAAAGCCAATAAAAAGGTTCCTTTCCCATGGTAGGTGACACTGAAACTGAGATGTCTTTGAGTTTGAAATACAGGGCTTACATTAATCAGGTACTGGATTTGCAACCCCAAATCCATCACAAAGTCAGAAATACTTTGCATGCTTTAGTATGCAAAAGTATGTACATCATTAAATTGCACCTGTATTGTATCCATAGCTTTCTAAGGCAAACTAAGTACAAGTCTATTATTTGCCTCTTCTTTACAGTGCTTGGTAAGTGACAATGTATTTATTTTACATGTATTAGAACACCTACAGACTCTAGATTCAGTCCCCTTTCATCTCACCAGCACACCAACATTCGGCCATTTGCGTTTACAGCATTAATCAAAGCTGTTATTTTTGTTGAAATGGAGTTCCACTAAATCAGACATTTTTCTCTAATCCATTGCTTCACCATTTTTAAATATAAACACTCTCTATAAATTATTTGAATAAAGAAATCTTGCAACTCTGTGTACCTGTATTTAAATCTACATTTCCTTCTGGCTGTCACAGATGACTTCTGATACTCACATTGTCTTTTATATTAAATCTGTCCATAACTAAATATTGCACTTTCAAGTTTCATAACATTTGCTTACCTCCCTCTTAATACCAAGCCTTTAGTCTGCATTATATTGATATTTAAAGATGTGCAGCTGTCCTTTCACTTTTATAACATCTAAATGTCATAATTTATGCTGAATATTATGCATGAACTATCTATCTAAAGGTCTTGATCATAAAAGCCAAAGGAGTGAATATGAGTAAAATGAAGGCATACAAGTAATTCTGCAGACAAACCAGCCAACTCTTGGTATCTAGTTGTTCACTAAAACATTTTCATCATTTGTTATCAAAAGTCTTTTCCAGTGCATTTCAGTATTTATATTTACATTAGTTAAAAAGATGGAAAAAATGTTGGAGCTTTTTTTTTAATCTTTCGCACAGCTTTCAAATTTCTACTTTTTCTCATTTACTGTTTCTAATAGGAACTGACTTTTCATAACTTCCTAGATGTTTGTAGAAAGGAACAGTAGGATTAATAGAAACCTTTAGAGAAAAGTGTTTGTCATTTAATCATGACTTTTAAAATACCATTGTTATTGAAATACCTCATTTTCACTTTTGACTATCTACAAATGATATTTAGATTGCTAACAGAAAACTCTCCATTCTAATATGAAGTTATGGAACATAAATAGCATACACATGTCTCTTAAATAATATATAACCAATTTCGCAAAATAATAGCCATTTGTAAGCTGTATGGCATATGCAGCTTCATGAAGAAATTGTACAATAAGGAAAAGGGATATGAAATTATCACTAATCACTGTACTGCCTCAACACAGTAGCAAACCTTGCTTGCAATGATTCTATGAGTTTTGACAATATCTGAACACACAAACTTAACTTTTTTGCCTAATCTGGCTTCAATATCTTTTTCACCGCTTTACTTCTCTCAGGCTCAGAAAGGCAACTAAAGGGGGAAAGGATCTGCCACTTTTTAAAAACAGGTTATTTTATGAACTGGGAGGGGACAGAGACAGATAATCAGTCAGCATTTTCTCAACATAAAATAATCCAACTCTATTATGTGTGACTACCTCATAAAAGAGAGAAAAAAGCAGAAGAAAACACAATAAAGTCTCAGTTAAATATAGTTCAGAGGATCACAAATACATGAATTAAACCATCTTCAGGTGTACCAAAATAATTCAACTGACCTAAAAGTCAATGTTACTGAATTCAGAGTAGAGACTGCAGCAGATTTTTCTTGTGTGATCTCTCTTCTTAGAACACAGAGTACCAAATATGTTCACATTCAAAACTGGCAACCATTCAAAAGCGCATTTGTGATCTTTATTTTAGTAACACTGATAAACAGAAGTAAATCATTCTACTGGTACCCCACTTCCAGGCCCAGCTTCATGTAAGTCTGCTTTGTAGATCTCTTCCAGTTTTTCAAATACATGTTAAATGCTTTTGTTAAACATTTCTATGCTATATGAACCACTTCTTCCAGCTGAAAACTATTTCACTGAAAAGTCAGATAGCTTTATATAGTTGGAAATGAAGAAGACTATGGAGATTTTTATAGTGTTATAGCAATTAATATTACTTTCAGCAATCAGCAGAAATTAAGAGCATGCAAGAAAGAGCAACAGCCTGTTTACTGGCATCAACTCTTTTTTAAACAACCTGGAAGTAGATAAGCTTTACAAAACACTAACATATTTAAAAATGAATCAACAACAGCGACTATGATCTTCATTAAAAAAATGCTACAGTATTACCATATTGAGCAAGCATAGCTCCTATTTCAGCCAAAAAAAAAAACAAAAAAAAAAAAAAAAAAAGAAAAAAGAATGGGAAAAAAAAGGAAAAAAAAGCTCTTTTACTTGTCAGATACCTCATAAAACCAGCTTACAGACTCCCCCATGAGTTGTTTACTGCTAGGAAATTGTTAGCCTGCAGAAACAGCCTGCTCATTCTGTTTTACAGGTCTGGTTTCAAAAACTTTCATCTGTGGTCTAGATTTCATAAACATAGAATAGTCAGAACTGTACTCACTTTACAATTTCACTTAAATTGCATTACAGATCGAGAGGCAGTTCATCAAAGGACATATTGCAAGTAAACCAGCAGATATGAGAGGGCAAGATAGATGTGTGCAGCATTTATCTTTCTAAACCCTGAAATATCAAGTTAAAAAAAAATCTTACAAAAATGATTCTGCTACTGCAGCACTCTACTAATATTTCTCTCACTCACCCAGGGGCTTCTTAAAACAGTAGGTCAGAAATCTGCTCCTCTAAGTTCCTAGCTGAGACAAAGGTTTTAAGTAAAACATTAGTAAAGGGTACAATTCTCTCTTCTGCTATCAATCTAGTCAGAACAAAGCTAACATACACACCGGCAACCCACCCCCCAAAACACCAAATTCAAAGGTCTTCATGCTTAAACGTCTAAGAGCTGCACTGAAATTTGAAAAAAAACCAAAAAAACTAATTCCTAGTACCATACCCTTATCATGGAGGAATTTTACATAAATAACTGTTAAAATGCATTTAGGGAACTTGAGGCATTCATTTTTTGTGCTGCATTCAAGAAGTAATGGTAATGTAAGACATTAAGTGATTGAAGTTTTCTTAATTTTACTATTTATAAATGATGTAAACTTTGATCAACTATTTTTTTCGCATTCCATTCAAAAGAGCCTCATTTCTCTGTATGGCTATTTTGTACTAGTATGCGAATCTGCCTAGCTTAATAAAATTCCAGGATCAAATGCTAATGAGTTGCATCCAAAATGGTCAAAGTTGATATGTTTTCAAAGTAAAAGAGAAACGTAGGGAAAAGATGAGGAAATATTAAAATTTGCAGTACTTCAGTAACTACATTCAAAATACAACATTAAAAAGGGCTAATGAACAGTTCACAGTCTCTCTTCCCTTTGACATGAATTTCAGTATTCATGCCAAGCAAAACAAAAGCCTCTTACAAATATTTATTCCTGCTAACAATCAAACAGTACATCAAGGCAAGCAGTCCAGGTCCCCTCTTTTTGCTTCCTGTATGGACCACACTGCATTATAAGTTTCAAGCTAAAACAAACCCAGCTGGGCCTTACCTCTGTCGCTGAAGTCGTCCACCAGAATGATCTCTGCGATCAGGCTGTCTGGAGTGCGGTTGATGATGCTGTGGATTGTTCGCAAGAGCGAAGTCCAGCCTTCGTTATGAAACGGGATAATGATGCTAGTGTTTGGTAGTGTTTCCAAGTACACCTTGTGCTTACAGCTGGAGAGGGAAGAAGATAATTGTATAAGCGTACTGAAAATCTGAGTTGGCATATCCTGTCATCAATTTAGGCCATTCAACCAACATGGTTTCTGGCATAAAATTCAACAGTGCAATCAAGCAGTACTTTTGCATGAAAATAACTGGATTGTTTAAAATACATTGCTTACAATACTGAATAAATTGGAACAATGAGAAAATTTATGTGGAATGAGTGAAAAAATCTAACTGGCTGGAACTCTTTTCCTTCACTGAAAACTTTTTCCTGTAATATGACAGATGACATATCTTCAATGACATCATTTCCAAAAACTAAATCCTCTTATCAAAAAGAACTCTGAAGCATAACATGAAGCTAATCTGAATTGATAAGTTGGTCTACAAAGAGATAAACTCTAGAAAACAATTCAGTATTAACCTTGGTAATTGTTCTAGTGTGCTATGGCAGGTTATTGGTTTGCCCCATAACCGGCCACTGCCATCTCCTCCCCTCCTCTGTATTTGGTTTCTCCCTCTGGAAAATTCTG
>VZRO01005149.1:69378-136603 GCA_013397915.1 Daphoenositta chrysoptera | reverse complement strand
TTTTTTTTTTTTTTTTTTTTGACACTCATTAGGAAATACTTAGGAATGAAGACTCTTGCTGACATTAAGAACAGTGTGTATTTGGTGCATTAGAGTGCAAAAGAAGGACTTTTTAGGTGAAGATTTCCATTTTATCCCCACCATACAATAGGGAATTGTTCTGCTCTACTGCCAGCAGACTTCTCTGAAGCAGCTACAGTCAACTCATGAGGCTTTGCAGGGCAATCTTGCATACCCTCCCCATTCTGGGGAAAACCAGGAAGAAAACTGACAAAACATAATTATATTTTTAAAAGGGAGAAAGGAAACTTTGATCCTCTGCTTTCATCGTTGCTCATGGAAGCGTCTGGCTTTGGTAATCCTTCAAGAACAGCCACAGGTGTCTTTAAAATCATAGAATAGTTAAGTGGAAGAGACTTCAAAGGCCATCCTGTCCAGCCTCCCTGCCATCAACAGGGACATCTTCAACTAGATTGGGTTGCTCAGAGTAGTGTCTAGTCTGACCTTGAATGTTTCCAGAGGTGGAGCATCTATTACCTCTCTGGGCAACCTGAGCTAGTGTTTCATGACCCTCATCATAAAAAAAAAAAAATCTTCCTTATATTTAGTCTAAATCTGCTCTCTTTTATAAAGTCATGGAATTGTAGAGTGGTGTTGGAAGCTAGAATTTTAGACAGAAGTGCATGATAACCATAATTATCACATTGTATTGAATTATAACTATTTGAAAAATAATCTTGTATAATTTACAGCATAATCTAAGCAAAGAACTGGGAACAGGGGAAGACAGGAAGAGAAAAGCATGGATTATGGATTTGCTGTTTGGTCAGTGATAGGAAAAGGGGGCAGGGGCCGAAGGGTTCTCCTGCAGAGAGCCAAGGGAAGGAAGGGAGGCTTGTGATGGCTATCTCTGTAGAATTGTTCAAGAAATGGTGTAGTGAATTTTTAAAAGGGTGTCATACCTTGCTGAAATGTGTTGTTTAGGAAGCCATGCATCTACGGAGACCAAAAGGCAGGGGAGGGTCTAGGTGACTTCACCTGGCTCTACTGTCAGCTGTTTGGAGGGAGAGGAACATGGGTGAGATGCTGTCTCTGCCTTTCTCTCTCTCTTTTTAAAAAACTTAAGAAAACAACAGCAAACCCAAGCAAACAACTGAACCACCTTTAAAAGCAAGAGGCCTGCCAGAGGGCAAAATGAGGGGAAGATATTGACAGGTATGATATTATGTAAACAGCAGGGGTGCAGCTGAGCTTTGTGGGAGAGAGAGGAGAGAAGTAGAAAAGGAGTTGAACTGGAGCTGGTATGAACAGGGGATGTGTGTGTGTGGGGGAGAGCATGAAGGAAAAAGCATTACCTGACTTGGAAGAGAAGTGTGAAGCACTGAGTGGAGTGGGAAATTCAGCCAAAACCCACGAGTGAGGAACAGAGCAATCAGTTGTGAATGGGAGAGGGAGGTTATTTGGTATGAAGTAAGAAGGTCCAGGAATCCTGGCACACAGAAGGATAGAAGCTCTTTGAGACAGGACTTGTTGGAGAGACGAGGATGCTGAAGGAGTGCAGGGAGTCCTTGGTATGTATGAAATGCACTTGGACTGTGGTACAATTATTTGATTGTTGTTTTTATTCTTTTGATCCATGCTGTCTCCCCTGCCGTAGTTCAGGTTTAAACAGCCCCTTCCCTTATCCTGCTGTTAGTACAATTGCACGTAGTGCTTTGTGCTGAACAGAAGTGTGGGAAATGATCCATGTTTAGGGGGAAGTCCAGTCTAAATGTCTCCCTCTGTTCTGGATCTGATCCAGAGAGGGGCCGTGTAAACTAGGGCAAAACTATTAGCCGTGGATCGAGGAAGTGAGATTATGGCTGAACGTGATGAGTAATTAAAGGGAACTGAGTCTTTAAATACTGCAAAAGCTTGGCCTGATGAACTCTCTGGACTTGAGAGCTTTGCTTAAAACAAGTTCTTAGGGATTTCCCTGACACATGTAGTCTTTTGCAGCTGTCCATGCTCTTCTGTGGGGTGGAATCATGGGAGGAGAAGAACGTCTGCTGTTCAACCCCCATTTTTTCCTGAAGGAGAGGCGTGTCACACATACCTGTCAAACACTACACGTGTATGGCTTTGTTTTGACATGCCCTGGGTCAGTAGATGACCAGTTCTACTGTATCAAATCTGTGTGTGACAGGATTCTGGGGCTGTATTATCTTCAGACATCATTTTGAATTTAGGCAGAGAAGCATCCCCCTCTCTCTCCCTGCCTCCTTCCCCTCAGGTTTCTGTTCTCTTCTGGTTCCATAGGAATAGCATCTAGCTCTGACCAAATAATACATTTGCTTGGGCAGGATACAACTTTGGGCAGAGATAATAAACACCTCATCAGTGAAAAGCTGATGATTATTGGGAGCCACCTGACCTTTCTGCTCAGCCATGTCAGCATTCTCAGATGCTCCCACTTCTCTAATTTGAAAACTACTTGGGTCCAGCGTGAGAAGCCATCAGGGGACATCCCTGAATGGACAGACAGGCATGTGAGAAGGCAAAGGAGACAGCAGCAGGAGCTGTACTGGGGTGGATAGCAGAGAAAATCCACTGTTATTAGGAACCTTTGGTGCTTTGGAAAACTGTGTTTTACCGATTAAAACATTAGAGCATTCATTTAATCTGCTAAATGATCACAAGTGAATTTTAGTTCTTACCACTTTGGGTTAGATTTGAATTGACAGCCTAGAGCTGAAATGCTCCAGATAGTGTTTCTAAGCTCTCTGACATATGTTGCTCTTAATAGGATCTTTTTCCTTTCTCTTTAACTGTGGGGATGCTGATACATCTGCTACAGGTGCTAATGGATACAGATGACCCTTATTGGGAAGCAGATGAAAATGCTTACCCTTCTTCCAGATCAGCAAGGGGCAGAGTCCTTCTGTTTTGGACTCTGAAGGGACTGTTGCTTTGATTTGTCCCAGTAGGAGCTAATGCAAACAGACTTGGATGAGCCTGAATGATCATACCTGTACCATAACTTGCAAGTGGAAAAAAGCTACTGCTTTGTCAAAAAGATATAATAGGAGAACTTTTAGTTTAAGATGTATTTGTTTATTTTGCATATATTGTGTTACGCTTGCTTTGCAAGAAGCTAAATGTAGATCTCAAGCTGTCTTTCCATAATTAATAGAAGTATGTCACAGTAAGGACACCTCACAAAACACTGCAGATGACCTTTGCAGCACTTCACAGAAACATTGGTGATCAAATTGCAATGTCTTTCAAATACTCCTTTAAAAGACAACAGTGAAACTAGTGATTTCCCATGACCTTTCTGCTCATAGGTCTGGAGCTGAGATTCTCTGTTATTCTCCATGTAACAAAGTTATTCTGAAAAAGCCAGTGTATGTACTGTGGTAACTTAAGTATGTGGATTATATCACAACTAAAATTATTTTAGCTTCAACGGGGTCCTAACTGTGCTTTTATGTTCTGAAGTACCTGAGCAATGACTGACAGCCCTCTGTTTTTGGAGGGTCGAGAGCAAGTGGCAGTAGCCACAGCCCCCCTGCACAACGTGGGACCAAGTGAGCTTGTGCCAGGAGAAACCCTTGAATTCTCTGTGCCTCCTTGGGGCTTTTGGTGATCCTCAGTCCTGGGGTAGCCACAGTCACCTCCTGTTCTCCACAGGCTCTCTCCCTTCCCCTCTATTAGAGGAGCGAATCTTTTTCAAAAGATGGCTAAAAATTCCCTCCCTGGTTTAACCGCATCCCCCAAGACAAAATTTCTTTGTGGAACTAGACTAAAACGGAGAAGAAACCTAAGTAACTTGCCTAATTCCATCAGTAAACATCAAATATGTATTGCTGTCATCACTTGATCTGGATTTCTATAGTGTGTTCTTTGCAGGAGTTATCAAATACCAGTATATTAAATGTCTATTGGAATAAAAATATCTCCTCATCCTCTTTCACCTGCTTAATGCTTCCTACATGAGTTGTGATAACAATTTTTCTTGGTTTCTTTGGATTAAGGCAGAAGACAGCCTTGCCAGTTTTAAAGAATATTTAAAGATTCTTAGATCTTCATGTGCATATGAATCCAGACCTTTCACCTAAAGCTGGAGTTCGTAATTCTTTGACTGTCTTTTCCTTCAAAGCTGGGTGAAGCAGCAACCATTAGACTTTGATAACAGTGTATCAGCCAGCCTGGAATACATGAGGAATTCTTAAATAACAGCAAAAATGCTGTTCATAACTGGGCCTTCCTTAAGCATGTTGCTGCTTTGTGTGTTTTGTGACCAGTCTAACTGGAGGCATAACTTTCTTTCTAGCTCAAGACAATGAGTATAATGATGATGAGATATCAAAATGCCTGGAGGAGCAGCTCACCTCGTCTCCATTCTTACTGCTCCCTTTGAACTGATGGATGACTGCTGTTTTCCCTTCTTCCCCAGCAGTGGCACTGGCTTTAGTTGAGTGTGGACAAATCTCAGCACACTGAGATCTGATCTGTTGGCTAAATCTACTTAATAGCCTTTACTGGGCGTAGGAAATATGTGTACACATGTTGGTCAATTTGTGTTGCAGGAGAGGAGTTGCAGAGGTGTAGCAGCACCAGAGCAGCTGTCCCTGAGCAGGGAGTGGGAAAGGACTCAGCTCTGTGACTGCCTGTGACTGTTCCCTTGTTTAACCTGCAAGTTGCATTTCCAGCATTTTTACCTGACTTTCACTCAGTTTTCGTGAACAGTGCTTCTAAATCTCAGGGTACCTCTGGAAACTACATGAGGCAAAAATGTTGCCTGTGCTTTGTTCCAAAGATGTTTTAAATAATTTTAACAAAACCTAATGCCTAGACAAAGCTGTAAGGACTGTGCATATGAAAAGAGTGCTTTTGAAAGGAATGACTGCAGAACAGTTCCTTTGAACCTAAGAGTGGTGTTAATGTAACAGCTTGGTTTGAAACTGACGATATATATTAAGTAGACAGCTTCTCCTTCATACTTAGTGAATTACTTAATTTTATTAAGCCCTGTCCAAAGTGCCCAGGTAGTCAATTTTTGTGTGTTGGAAAAAGTATCTTTACTAAAGGCTGAAGTCTTTAGTAAAAAACTTAATGGGTTTTTATATCTATATGCTGTAAATCTGAGCAAATCATTCCAGCACCTCTCAAGTAAACTGCTGAGAGCTTTAGTAAGTGCCTTGCTACTACTTTCTTTTTTAAAGATGATTTTTATTTTTATAACATTTTTTAGGACAAAGAATGCAAATAATTATAGAAATACTGTGGGTTTAAGGTAGAAAATAGTTGATGCAGAAGAGGGGTTAAAGTTTTGGGTTTGTTTTTATTTAAATAAATAGAAGGACCTGTGTTCCACTGGTGTATCTGGAGTAGTTCATAAGTTAATACAATTAATGTAGAAATTAGTACAAGGTGTTTGGTTTGTCCATTAATTAGGTAAAAAGTAGCACAATATAGTACAGTTTTGTGGTGAACATTATTTTATCTTTAATGAAACAGATTATCAGCTAAGAGATTGGGAACTACCTGGTGATCTTTTATGTGTCTCTCTTTCAGGCACCTTTTTGGGCATACATCCTGGGTGCAATAGGACTTTTTATCTACCAGTCTCTGGATGCCATTGATGGGAAGCAAGCCAGAAGAACAAACAGTAGTTCTCCTCTAGGAGAACTCTTTGATCATGGTTGCGACTCTATTTCCACAGGTAGCCTTAACCTACTGTCACCCATCCTAGTTTATGAAAGTTTCCTGTTTTCAAGAGGAGCTGATTAATCACGGATTTGTTGAAATTGTAAAGCACCTCTGGAGATCATCTAGTCCAAACCCCTGCTTGGGGTCTTTTAGGATAACTTCACCGTCTCCTGACCTTTGCATCCCTGGCTAGTAACAGGGGTGTATTTCAGAAGTTCCTTTGGTAGGTGTTGGGTAAGATGTATTCTGCTCCTACTAAACTGTGCATCTTCATGTACTCCACTTTAGGAGTAAGGTGCCAAAATATCAGTTCGGTAATAGGGCATCCAGCCTGGCACTTAGGGGAAGGGTAATTTATATTCCTTAGAAGAAGTAGTTTTTTAAAAGTTGGGAGTCCTTAAAAAGTAAGCCTTGCTCAGTTCCCACAATTTAGCTGCTGTTGGTGCCAGTGCCTGTAGTTCTGTAAAGCCCAGTGGCTGAAACAGTTGCCCTGGGAACTGGTGTGTTCTTTGTGCCTCACCTCATCTCCCAGAGAAGTGCAGCTGCCAGTGTCCCTGAGCTTGGCCCTTCAGCTGAAGCTGTCGGTGTTGCAAAGAACACGAGATGACAAGGCCAGGAGGAGGGAGAACAACCACTGTAGGCTAGAGGGCAAGGCCCTGCCTTGGCAGAAAAGGAGTGCTGTGTTTTGGTTTCTCCTGCCAGGACGGCCCCTAAGGGTCAGCTGCTCAGTAAAGTATCAGTCATAGCATTACTTTGTTAGAGTGATATAAAATGTCCTGTGTTTTTATTTATTTTTTAAATTTCTCTTAACTTCAAGCAAAAAGGGTATATGACTAACATGTTCATTTCTGCTTTTCAGTATTTGTTGTCCTTGGATCCTGCATAGCAATCCGACTAGGAACAAATCCTGACTGGTTGTTTTTCTGTTGTTTTGTGGGACTGTTCATGTTCTATTCTGCTCACTGGCAGACATATGTATCAGGCATACTAAGGTTTGGAAAGTAAGTAGGTATCTTTAGAAGTTCATATGGCTTAATGTCTGAGACTGCTAGCTCCTTGATTTCAGTTTCTTCTTGATTTACTCCCTGCTTTCTCTTTCTCTTTCTCTCACCTTCTTTCTCATCTCCCTATCAATCTAGCAGACTTGTGTTTTACCTGACAAGAACTTGAAACTGCACAAAACTGAGAACTTGTTCTTTTAGCAGCTGATTTTAGCTCTATATGCTTTGTTTGCATGCATTTGCCTCTTGTCTGCAGATTTGTTGTCAGAACCCATACAAGCACCGTGCAGGCTCAGGCCAGAGGTCTTGTTTACATTGCATGCAAGTGCCCTGTGTAGGAGTAGGGACACAGCAAACATCTGGGTACCTCCCTTTGTAATCTCCCAGCCACACAGCAGTTTCAGCCCCAGGGGACTCTAAACCACATGCATTTTAGAGAAATTCCCCTGCTAATGGGTTTCCCTTTCATAGACATCTTCAGTCTTCCTTGGAATGAACTCTCTGCACATTGCATTCTCAAGGAGTTCCACCGATCCGTGGCAATGCTTGAAGAGTTACCCCACGTTTATGTGAGGGCCTTTCTTTTAATCTGGCTCATACTGGCTTTGATGTGCTTTTGGTTTTGTGTTAGGTCACAGTTCTAGAGACTGCTGTGGTGCTGTTCATGACTTGATAGGAATTTTATCTGTTTCACTGCAGCATAGGAGGAGAAGTAATGAAATTAATGTAGAAAATAATAATTTAAATTAAACTGCTAGTAGTGTGGGCGTTGCTGCACCCTCCCGTAGCTATGATGGTGCCTGGCCATGGCCTTTTGCTGTTTTTAAGCAACGAGCTTCACTTTAGTATAATTACTTCTGAAAAGAGGAAGAGGTCAGAGACTTCTGTGACAGCAAAACTGGAAATAAGTGATAGATGAAGGCTGTCCTGCTAATCCCAGTCCCTTGCTAAGTCACCTGTTTATAGTCCTACTTAGCTCTGTCCTGTTAGAAGCGCTTTAGCAAATCTGAGCATCAGCAGGCACACAGGCTGGTGACCAGCTGTCCCTGCACACTGCATCAAATGCAGGCTGTCTCTGTCATCTTGCTAAGACCTCTTTTTGATTTGCTGGTAATGCATTTTACCACGCAAACTATAATTCTTCTGCCTGCCTGCACATCCTAATGTTTTTAAAGGATATCTTGTGCTGTAAAAAAACCAGGTGATTTACAGTGATGGCTGAAATAGGATACTTTCTGTCCATGACAGTAGGCTGCTCTGAAGGAAGGTGGATTAGGCCATGAGCTGTGGCATTTTGCAGACATGACTGCTTTTCTGTGCCTTTTATTCTTGCATAAAGCATGAGAATGATTTCCTCACATCAGGAAGGCACTGGGACTCCTTTACCACATAAAGATTTTGTTAAAAACTTGGTGACTACTACTTAAACGTAATGATAGTGCATAGTACAAACAGTTCAGAGTGGCCTAGTGTTCCATGGTTACTGTTTAAAGTTAAAGACACAACTTTTCTCGAAGATAACTTATTTCTGCCCACTGAATACAAGTCACAATTTTTTTCAAGGCTCCCAATTTTGTTTCTCTTAAGCACAGAGGTTTGAAGAAGGCATTAGTATAGTGCTCTAAATATCATGGTACATAATAAGATGGATGGAAGTTTCACTGATGCTATTCCTCAAATAGCAGCACTAGATTTTAGAAATAAATGACAAAAGAGAGATTCCTATTGCTGATGGCCAGGAAGGATCAGAGAGCTGAATAATGTGACACTGTCAGCTTGTGGAGTACTGCAGTGTCTGAATGAAGTCTTTGGACTCTGATTTGGGTTCTGTTGCCACCAACAGTCTGAGTATCTGTAAAATTAAGTATTAAACTTTGGCACATATAATGATTCAACGTCAAGTTTGAGCCTTCTGCCACCACCAGCAGCAACAAAGGCAATGCAGATTAGAGATCCAGGTGTTAATAGTGCAGAGTGCAACCTCTGAACATTTGCACTTGGGTGCTTTTGCATGAGGTAACTGGCGAGTTCAGCAATGGCTGGGTGGATGTAACACTTCATCCCTGGCAGAGAGGGAAGAGCCCACTCCCAGCTCCACTGTCCCATGACATTCTGTCATTTGACTCAAGCCAATTCATCAAATGGGCAGAAGATGAAAAGCCTGCACTAGACTGACAAGCTGGACTGGTTCACCTTGCAGTCCGATGAGCACTACAGCAGCTAAAACTCAGGGAATGCAACACCTTAGGAAGGACTCCCCATTCTCATGGCTTTAAGAGGCAATGAGCACATCAGCTTATCATCTAACTGCAGTTTAAACTCTGGATCCTCTAAGGGTCAGAAGATTGTGATGAAATTTAGCATATTTTATCACCATCTTTCTGATGAAAGAAGAGAGTTTAATGCTACTGAGATTGTCAAGTTCAGATAAATGTTTTCCATTACCCAAGAGTTGATTGCTATCTCCTTTTAAAAATCCACTGTTTCCTGTGCAGACAGGTGATGTGCTAAGCAAGTAGCAATACACGTTTACTTTGGTCATAATACCTTAAAACAGCAAATTTATTCCAACTGCTAAAAGAAATCTTGAACATTCATTGTCACTGTTTGCTGCTAACTTTAGTATGAAAATAAGGTACCTGTATCAAAACTTTTCATTGCATAAAAGGTACCTTTGATATGCACTTTTTTTGGTTTTTAATCATTGATGTTAAAGCTTAAAAAGTATCGATTTTTTTTTTTTTCTTGAGCCTTGGCTTCATGTGAGGTTTCATCAGTTAAATACAACAATAAAGAGTTGTCTATCTTGTTTGAGAACAAAAAAAAAGGTGAAATACGGAGTCTGGACTTCATAGGGCATACAGGGCCACCTTTTCTAAAGCAGCTTATTATGGAGGAAAGCAAGATAGCACTTATGTCCTCAGAAATATGGCAAATGCTTAGCTAGCCACTGACTCAGTCCTCCCTGGTTTTGCAGGTTGTATCTGTCAAGTTTTCATGATATGAGGCTTAAGGAAATCCCTTCTTTCCCAGCCTGCTCTCTATAGTCTCTGCTTTTATATGCTGTGCTTTTACTTGATGCTTGATTACATTTACTATGAGCTTGCCTTAAACTTTGATTTGATACTTATGCATCAACAAGTCTGTAAATTCATACTGAATTCTCAAATATTTAACAATGTATTCATTAAAGAGTCCCCCTATTAAAATTATATGTAGCTTGCTCCAGAAAAGGAGTATAGCTATAATTTTAAATCTTAGCCAGAGATGTGTGCCTCCATGTAGAGTTGCTTACTCAGCCAAGGAAAGTAATATTCTATATATATTTATGTAATTTGAAGTACACTTACTGGGGTTTTATTCCCCCCTCCCTCCACACACACTTTCCACTTACAGCAAAAAGTCCTTTAACTCAATCTCTTTCTTTTTGCCCTTCATAGAATTGATGTAACTGAGGTTCAGATCGCCATAACAGTGCTGCTCCTGATATCTGCCTATGGAGGAGCAACAATATGGGACTATAAGGTGAGTGTGTTAAGTGCCCAGAGTTCCTGTTGAGTGTTCCTGTAAGTGTCCACAGTTCCTGTAGTATTTGAAGCTGCCCTGTACAAGTACCATCAACACCTACTAGTTGGGTAGTATTGTTTTAGACTATTATATGAGTGCAGGTTATTTTGATGTTGTAGTTAACTTAGATGTATTGGTGTGACTCCTTGTGCACAGATTTATAGCTACCTAGAGGAAAAAAAGACCCCATCTGCCACATATAAACTTCTGATCTGAAACTAATACTCTGCACATAGTTAAGCTTTAGCGAACAGTTTTTGTTCTGATTTTATATATTTTGTATATTTTTTTGCAAGATGTACATTTCTGTTCAGTTAAATGACTTACCTGAAAATTTAAGGATTAAATATTTCAATGTAATGAAACCATGGGATGAAGCCTGGGGGTTTTGGTTAAGTTACCCATATTTGTGTTGATGCAGATGTACTGATTTTTAAGAATTATATCATAGCCACATAAATGTAGTTATTTATATTTAAAGAATTTTTTTCTGTCCCAAAACTTTTTGATATCTCTGACTTTTATTCTGATCTTTAAAGATGCACTTTAGTGGACAGTATCAAAAGTATATTAGACTAAGATCTCCAACATTTGTAGGGTTTTTACATGGAAATTTATGGTTCTGACTGGCCATAGTGCAAAGAGCTGAGACATTTCCATACTATTGATAACCAATAGAAATCAACCTAAATGTAAACCATCAAGAAATGAAAACTAATTCAAAAGTTTACTCAGCAATTAAGGAATGTTTAGCTAAACTTTGTTTTCTTTTCCCAGCCTGTAAGATGGTTTTGTTTTTCTATTTTCAAAAAGCTTGTTTTCATGTTGGAAAATAAAGCAGGTGCATTAAACTTAAATTATGATTGATTTCTTCCTCACTATTAAAGTCTGTTGTAGTTATGCTGTATCTCAAAACACTATATATTCAAAAATACAGTCAACAGTTTCAATTTATTACTGCTTCTTTTTTTTAATCCTCTGCTGCCTTTGGAAGTTTCCTTGAAACTGCAATTGATTACCAAAAGGTAACTGTTCAATTAAAATTTGTATCTGGAGACTATTGATGATAGTCTCGTGATAGGCAAAGATACAGCATACAAATAACATACCAAAACACACAGCAGGCAGATGGTGTTTGTGTTTCCTGTGGCTCAGTGCTGTTTTATCCAGTGAAATAGAAGGAAGTATCTCTCTTCCTGCCCCTGTACCGTGGTGATGGCCGTAGTCTGTGTCAAGTTTTTGCTTATGTAGTGACAAGATTTGAAGAACACATTAAGGAGGAAGAGAGTAAGATCTAGCTGAATTTCAAGAACAGAATTTAAGTACTCCGAAGTGGAGTTTAAACATTACAAAAGATACTTGTTGTGTTCTTAGTAAGGAAACAAATTTTAAACACTGTTGTCTTGAGCTTGTTCCCAGGAAAAGTGAGAATTCAAATAAAACATTTGTTTTTAGTAGGTAAGAGCAGCTTCTTTAATAATTTCTTTAAAAAGTTGTTGTGTGCTTAACTTTTAATGTTTTTCTCTTGTTTTGTTATGGTTTGTTTTTTCTTTTTTTGTTTTGGTTTGGCTTCTTTTGTGTTCTGCTAAGGTCCCTTTGCTGGGCTTAGAACTGAAGTTCTTTGCAGTTATTGGCATCCTGTGTGGAACAGCACTTTCTTTTTTCAATTACTTCCGTGTCATCTTTGGTGGAGGGGTTGGAAAGAATGGATCTACAATAGCAGTAAGTTGCTCTAAAAATCAAAATGAGGTTTGAATACTTTATGCCCATAATTTATTGTTTCAGATGATTCATAAGGGTTTGATTTATTTAAGCAGACAGGCATGAGAGTGTTAGATGGCTAAAGCAAAGACTTCATTATCTACATTCTCTCTGCCTGTTACTGGATTTCTACTGTCATAGGAACAGCAATGAATTTTCTTACAAAACTGATTAGTAGTCCCTGCAAGGGGTACTAAGAGCAGTGGGGTAATGCTACTGGACTTTGCCAAGTTTTGACAACTCTGGTTTTGTTTAATGGGATTTGCAATATATATAAAATCTGGACTTTACCGTGTGACTGAAACTTGAGACAAATCTTATGTCCCTTTGTATTTTAGGGAACAAGTGTTCTTTCACCAGGCCTGCACATTGGACTGCTTATCACATTGGCCATTACGATTTATAAAAAATCTACAACTCAGCTGTTTGAAAAACATTCTTGCCTGTATGTCTTGACATTTGGGCTTGTGAATGCCAAAATCTCACAGAAGCTGGTGGTAAGTCAATCCTAAACTTCCTAAAACTAAACTGGTTCTTAGCTTAACACTTACTGAATTGGGGGCACTGTGTTCCCATTTTGCTTTGCCACTGTATTACCAGATTCATTGGGATCAAGACACTGAACTAGGGTCAGGGTCCTACAGAGCAATTATATGTAACATTGATTCAAACACACATTTGCTGTTGAATGTACTGGTTAGAACTTCCAGTTCCAGTTACTCCTAGAAATTCACTTACTGTCTGTCTTTAACATCCTAGCTGTGGTCTCTTAAGCCTTACTAACAGTGCTCTAAATTCTGATTTAATTATCTGAAATTTACTTTGATCATTAAAATGAAGAAATAAACTGTTGTCTTTTTTGCCTTTATCTTTTTCATACATTCTGAAGGGATTAAAAAAACCAAACTGCCTTACTACATACTTGCTACCATCAGTAATCTAGCCAGATGATTTTTTTTCTCCAAAGACGACATTTGTCAAACACTAGAACACTAGAAAATAGGTATTCTACAGACTTCCTTACTAAACAGTGAGAACAAGTGTTGCCACTTAAGCAAAAGTCTTTTTCCTAGTTAGCTTTTGGCTAGGGAAAGCCAAAATTTTCAAGTTAGACTTGAAAACCATATTTCAAGTGGATAGTATTTGTTTTCAGTAATACACTTGCATAGTCCTACCCTTTGAATACAGTGCTGGAAAACTAGAGAGTGGGGAACCCTGCAGGTAGCTGAAAGGCATGGGTATAGATGTATTTCCAAGAGGACATTGCTGGGCAAGGATGTAATGCCTGTTTGCTGGTAGTTACACCAATCTTGCAAGTATGCACTTTTTAATTTTTTTTTTTTTTTTAAACATAGGTGGCTCACATGACAAAAAGTGAAATTTGTCTTCAGGACTCTGCATTTATTGGACCAGGACTTCTGTTTTTGGACCAGTACTTCAACAGTTTCATTGATGAATACATTGTTCTATGGATAGCATTGGTAAGTGTTTTATATTTTTTGTTTGGACCATACTTAAAGGAATGGATTGAGAATTGTCCCTGTCATTCTGTTCTGCCATTTCTGACTTCCTCACATTTTAGCTGTGTCTGTGGAGGGAGTGCCAGGGTACCATGTAAACATGTTTCTGGGAGCTGACTGGCTTGTTTTCCTTGGAACAGAGATGTGAAAGTAAATTTACAAATCTCTGTTGAAATTATGCTTTAGTCTATGTGGGTTTTTTAAAGTTGTTCTGTGAACTGCAGATGAACCTTTTTTTATCAGATCAGTGTTTAGTGTTGTTAGGATGTTGGGGTGTTGTGATGGTTTTATTTTTAATTCTAAACTAGACCACTTTGTAGCTGTATGTTAAAATGATTGTTACACTTGTCACTTAGATAAATTCTGATTAAAGTTTAGTATATTTATAGTAGGGATAATTGAAAAAAAAAATTGATTTTTTTTTAACCTGTTCTGTTTTGTTCTTTTGAAGTTCATATCCTTGTTTGATATGCTGAGATATGCCAGTGGTGTGTGCCTACAGATTGCTTCTCATCTTCATATACATGTCTTCAGAATTTCATCTCATCGAGCTCCTGCACAGGTTCAAAACCATAATGACTGATTACATAGGTCAAGGACAAGAGAAGAAGCAGTTAGGGGAATGTTGAATGAAGCAGCCTCTCTGGTTTTGGGAAGACAGATTAAGCTTTTGAAGAAACCAGTTTTATGAGACAGTTCACTGTATTTCAGACATTACCAGATGTTAGAATTAGTAGATAGAAAGTTCTGCAGATGCTGTTGTATCAATACTTTTGAACCAGTGTGTATTTCCCCTGTGTTTCAGACCAAAAATACTACATTTGAAAATGTTGCCATTTCCTGTTAGGTAACTTTAATTCTGTACTTCTCTTCTGGTGAATGTAGAATGGAAACCAAGGTGTTACCAACTAGAATTTGGAGAGGAATTTCACATTTCCCTAACCTAAGTGTCTAATCTTGTAGCTTTAGTTTCTAAAGTTTTACTGTAACTGTTCTCAAGTGGTTGTCAGATATACCAGTGAGTTCAGTCCTGTATTATTAAGACTGGTAAAATGAGGCAGCCATGAGGTAAAAGTCACTCAGTCTCTCTTCTGGTACTTCTAAGGAACAAGCTGTTGGATCAGTAGATAAAGGAGGTACAGCTCAGGAAAATTTTCTTCTACTTCAAAGTACTGTTATGAGTGCCTTTAGAATTCTTGCATTCTCTAGTATCTAAGTACATAACCTACTGCTACCACATAAAACTTTAGATTGTGCTTTCTTTCAAGGCCAGTTTCTGGTTTTGTAGTCATAATAAGGTTAGTCTCATTGTACTTCATCCTTATCTAGACTACAGGTAGCTGTGTAGGGAGAGGACTCCAACTTTAGGCTCCCTAACTTGTATCTGTAAGACTATGCAAGCAAATGACAAAGTTCATTGATAAACTTCAATGTCTGTGGCTCCAGCACTGCAGCCCACCCTTCTGTATTTCCCTCTGGGGTGTTTTTGCTATTGCTGTGTTCATTTACCTTACAGTTGATCCTATTGTCTCGTAGCTACCACTGTACTTTATCCAAAAAAAAGAGCACAAAACTGTGGAACTCTGGCCCAGTATCAGCCTCTCTGTTCCTTTAAGAACAGACCCACTGGCTAACATGTCTAACTACAGGGCTGTTGCCGTTAGAGAAAAGCTGAATCAAAGTAGCTTGGTATCTGTAAGAAAAAATTATTACTTGCACACAAACCCTATAAGCTTAAACTCCTTCAAAGAGGTACTACTTGAATATAATTTATGTAAAGAGCTGTTGAATGTAAGTGTGCATTACCTACTTCCAGTTGCTGATATGTACCTGAGCTCCAAGTTCATGGTCCTTCCTGAACTGTCCAATAAAGAATGCCATGGTTTGTTTTAAAAATACTACCACTGCAGCTTCCTACCTGCTTATTAATTCAAAAATACTTCCTGAGGCATTCAAGGAACTTTTAAAGTGGTGTATTGTCTGCTAGTCTGGAGAGAATAAAATAGCATCCACCACACTCCTCCCTAAGAAGAACAAAACTTTTTTGAGGGATAACTGTAGCAGTTACTGCCAAAGGACTACAACTCGAAGTGACTAATATCGATTCAGAATGAATTCTACTACTCCTGAACCCAGGCCATGGTCAAAGAGAAAAGATGGTAATGACCATTTTAGTTTGGCTGAATACTGTAAGCAAATTAACCACCTGATGAAAAGACATAGGCAATGTCTTTAGAGTGAGATGAGTGGGCTCCCCACAATGGTCAAAACTGTGTCATGGCATAGTAGGTATAAGTAATTTTAAGGATATGATTGAGGTATGTGGATGATAGGAAGCTAATGCAGAAATCACTCAGAAAACCAGAAACATGACTCAATACTACCAAATAAAACCAGAACCAGGAGGCAATGCTAACAAATAAGCTCCTACTGAAGATCAGAAGCAGAACCTGTCAGCTCTTTCACAGCCTCCTGTAATTGTCCTTAGAGGGCCGAGACTCAGTAGTTACAAACGAGCATTGTTACTGGTTACCCGTGAGAGGCCCACGTTGTCTCATGTGTCAGTGTAGCAGTGTAACTTCCGTGCTGGCTGCTGTCATGAATCCCAGCAGAGGCACACAAAACTGATCCACACTGGTTACTTGTTCAATGTCACTTGCAGCCTAACAGCTGAACTTTCTGCAGGTTAGCCATCACTAATCTGGCTTCCAAACCTGAAGAACCATCATCAAATGACTTGACTCTGGACTAAAAAGTGCTAGTAAGCTGAGAAGAAGAATATGGTTTTGAAACACATTGATATGAAAACATCACATTTGTGTGTGTGGATGTGTGGATGGATTTTGTTTAATCTACTGTTGAATTAAATCAAAGCATTAAATATGCTGGCAACTACCTAATTTGTAAAAGTGGACATTCAGGTGTAATGGTTTTCTGTAAAAACAAACTGCATGCATACTAAGCCAATTGTTTAATTTATATTTACGTACTGTAATGAGATACACGGAAGATACGTGCTTTATCCTTAAAACTCAGTCCTCCCTAAATTGCTAGTCATTTGGAATTGCAAAAAAATAATATTCCATCTCAAAGGCTTGTAATAGCCTGTACTAAATAAATGAGGTAGATTTCTTCTAGTGGTGGTTCTACAAAAAGTATATACCCCAAAATGCATAATGTTAAATTATCGTTGCTTGAGCTGATACATTAAGCTCATCATTTAACTGAGAAAAACCCCCGTTTTCTGGACAAATTACAGCAGTTTATAAATCTCTTACTAATACAAAGATAGTACAATGCCTGGACTAACAAAAGAGTTAACAAAATTTACTGTAATTTACCATAATACACATCATTAAACAATTCAATCTGAGCTATGTCATACCCTGTGAATTTTTATAACTGCTAATATATCAGCAGACTAACTGTTGAAACTTCGAAAATCTGCAGCTTCTTAGAAATGCTTCTATTTGCACAATGTACTACCTAAAGGCCTCAAGTTATTATGTAAAATCTGGGTAGTGCATATTTCATTAATTCTTCCGCTTGTTACAATTTGGCATTAGAAAAAGTGAAACCATTTAAACAGTCCAGTGCTATTGAAAGTGGATATGAAATAGTTAAAAATTAATTGAACAGACAGTGAATGGTTTGGGGTCCATACAGCCCCCCCTTAATAAAAGTTTACTAAGATATGTTCTTACAACATTAACAGTCAAGATTAGAACAATCCAGGAAAGCATTTAATAGGAACCTTGAAACATTTAAATGTTAACATCCATCTAATGCTTGTACTTGTATCATGTTACTTAGGTGCAAGTTGCTCCTCCACTGAGCCATCAGAATAACATGGACTGAAGAGACTTGCGAACAGTTGCCATCTCCTGCTGTTGCTGGCACAAGAAAAGGAGATAACGCTGAACAAATGCTGTGTCTATATGATTCCTTTGAATTAAATGAATATCAAATGACTTTTAATAGAATGTTCTGATTTTGCATTTGACTAGCTTCATAGATCTGATACTTACAGTGTCCATCATAATCTTCTTCTGCAACATAGCCATTTCCTTGCGAAGTTCATTTTGGGCACCAACCAGAAGATTTTCATTGCTCTTCTCCAGCTCTTCCATGCTCTGAAGTTAAGGATAATATTAATTCAGAACTCTTCAATGTCAAGAGGTTAATTTAAAACAAGCAAACCAATCATTATTCATACTACAATTTAATTTTTACAGTGATCACTGATAATTGATGAGTTTGTCACAAACTTGGCAGAGGAATCATACAAGACTTCAGTCTACATTCCTATTTAAACAGTCTGTACCCTGAGAAGAAAATAGAACCCTCCAGTCAGCCTCTCTGAGGTCTCAGCTACTTATTCTGCATTTCAATTAAGAAAAGAGTTCTACAGGAGGAGATTGAACAGATATCTGTCAGGAATGCTAGGGGTTCAATATTATGACAACCTGGTGGGACTTGAAGTGAGGAGTATAAACCCCAGTACATTTCTTTGCTCACTTCTCCCCAAATAAGCCAGATAAAACTCTGGTTATCTTCCCTTTTGTACATACAATTACACCTACCTCTGTGTATGTGTCTAGTTGCATTTTCCTTATTTGTATTAAGCTTATTTAAGGCTTGACTTCTACCTTTTGATCTTCTTGGAGGAGAAGAATCAAAGTAATACTTGACCTCCTGTTCAGTTTTTCCTCTTTGATGAAGACATTTTTGAACTGCTATTATTTATTAATGTTTCTGTAATATATTCTGTAAACTCTGGCTATTTTAAACTAAGAGTTGCTCTATTTCAGATTTATTTTTCTCAACTACCAGACTTGGGAAAAAACCAAGTAAAACACCAAGCTTATCGTAATTAACTGAAATTTCAAAATCAGCTAGGAAATTACTTGAACAGAAATTAAGGTTTGTCAGAAAATGACAGACCTAAATCTGCCCCAAATACTGGGGGCCATGTAGCTGGTGAGGGCACACCTGGAGTGCTGGGTCCAGTTCACACTCCTCAGTACAAGAGAGACACGGACATAAAAGATAGAGCCCAAAAAAGGGTCATAAAGATGATTAAGGCACAGAAAATTATCTCTTGTGAGGAGGGCTTTTAACTAAAATAGTAAAATTTTTGTGTTGTTGTACTCAAAACAGGTTTTTTGTTTGCTGTCTAGTGTGTTAGTTACTTTGTTAAAGAAATACCAAACAAACCACTGAATTAATGTAGCTTTCTTAAGTGGTATAATAAGGATCAGCTGCCCTCCAAGAAAAAGGTTAACCTTTAAGAATTGCTCGTAGAGTTGCTTAATGGTTTTCAGTCTCTGACTTTGAACTATTCTTGCCTGTTGAAAAACTTTTTGTTGCTGACGAAGCATATTCTGAAACAGAAGCAAAAGAAAAAAAACATTGCATCAGTTTTTAACCAGAGTGCTTGGACAGGAACCTTCACTTGAAATCTGTGCCTTGTAATGTCGATCTCTGCCTGGAGAGTTACCCTTGCTTTTATTAATGAAAATTAATGAAAAGTCACCTCCTGAGGTCTCTTGCAACCTGAGTTATCCCTGTAAATCCCGTGAGGATTGCTATCCCCCACAGTTTCTTAGGGTATCCTGGAGGAATCCCTAGGGAAAAGCAAAACTTGCAAGTATGTTGGAAGTACAAACACAGCAACATCACATGATTACATTCCATTGTGCAGCTCGTATCCCCTTTCAGTGATCAAATTCTCTTACATTTATTATATACAGTCATACTTTTAAGCAATGTGTGCTAGAAGACAGCTACTTTCCTTTATTCCTTTGTTCCCTGAGCCAAAGACTATGGATGGACAGAAACAGCACATATTTTTCTTCTCCTTAAATGGTCTAGGCTTTTCTCAAGCCATATGCTGGCCTAGGGCATCACTTAACAGTGTTTATAAACTTGCAATAAATTTTATAAATGCACCCCTCTTCCCAAAACTTAAACAATCACATATTTATGTTTAAACTACATAAAGTGTTTTCACATTTCTTGAATGTCTTAACAACAATATTCCCTCCTTGTGAAAATACAGTGAAACTCATGCCATGCTGAAAACTCACTGCTAGTTTTTCTTCCTGCTCTTCTGCTTTTTGCACATCTACATCCCATTGCTGAAATAAAGTCAGGAACTGCTGGGAGAATTCATGATTGAGCTTCTGCCTATAAACAGACACTATCTGTAAGTATGACATGCTACAGGGAATTACAAGGAAGGCTAAGCTTCAACATACACATGGTATAGAATAAAAGCTGGCATGGATAAAGAAAAAGGCTATTTTGACATCTGACCCTATTTGAATACTGTATGTTTTGAAAAACTGAACACACACATACACTGAGTGGATGTGGAATATATCTATAAAGAGACAGCACTCCCATAAAATACTGGTTAAAAAGACACTTCCTAACAGTGTCAGGTTTTCTGAGATTTGCCATGTTTTTCTAACCCAATTACAGATGTTTGCTTTTACTCAAGGGGTTTATATTGCAAAACTGATTAGCTCATTTCTTAAAATTTTGTCCATACAAGTTTCAAATACATATAAATGTAGAACAACACCAAGACAGTGACTTTTAGTTTTTAGCTGTCTCATTTTTCAGTTTTCTCTACCTCTAGTATTGGATGTCGTAGTTAAATGTGCCTTAAGAGGTGAGAGGAATGTTAAGCAAAGTGAAAATTACTTTCTTTCTTAAGAAGAATGGTATTAAAGTTTTACTGAACATTTTTCAGTTTTCATGTAGGAACAGAAAATTCCAAAGTGGAAAACACCCCCACACATTGTTTTAAAAGACAAAAATAACATCAAAGGTCACTTTCCATAAAGATAAAAGTAAGGCCAGCTCTTTAACATACCTTGCTCTCAGAGTTCCAAATCTTAAGTTTCTGTGTTCCAAAGAGAATGTGTTAAATTATTCCTGGTGGACTAACAAAGTGAACACAACTGGAGGCAGCAAAGGCCCTGAGCAGATATTTAACATTAGATAGAGCACTTGCTATTTAATTGCAAGATGACAGACCAACTATCCATTCTGTGATACAGAAGGGAGTCTAGTTCACAGGTTTGAAAACCAAGAGTAAACGTCACCTTTGCTCCTGCTGTGTTTTCCAAACATGTTCAATCTTCTGGTTACTGGTTTTGAGTGAGGCTTTTGTATACATTTCTAATCGTTTCCTCTTAGCTAAGAGAGCCTTGTTAATGTCAGCTGAAAGTCAAATATTTAGAAATTAGGCATACTGGATACATTGTGCCATGTATTAAAAATGCTGATGAGTTACACCTTGGAGAAACAAATGAGGTGTGTTCCAATGACACTCGAGTAATCTGGGCTGCTGTGGTGAGTGTCCCTCAGCCTGCTGGTGGCACTGGTGTGAATTCTGCTTTATTATGCCCCTCACATGCCCTAACCAACACCTGTTTCAGAGTAATATGCAAACTACTTGAATTTCAGAAATAAATTAAGGTTAGTATGTGGTTACTATCCTTGTGAACATACTGAATAAATGAAAAACTATTTTGTATACTTCAGAGAGACAGTACTTTTTAATATAAGTTACTGTGTTTGTTTCACTTCAATTTACATTTGCAGATTTATTAAGTCACAGCTTAAAGTTAATACAGTAATTTCCTTCTCACTGTAGATTTCAGGAAACATCTGTCAAACCTCTCTAATTTGCTGAGGCATCTGCCCCCGCTAATGCCAAACCCACTGTTTTGTGCAGACAGCATCCTCTCTCTGATCCATTAATTTCCCCTCCCTCCATTCTTCCTTTCTTGAGTCCTAAATTACAAGCAATTGTAATTTTTAATATTGAAATCCTCCTCTTATCTAATTTGCCAGATCTCGAATACCATTCTAATATGTAACACAAAATATGTAGTTTTGTGACAGCCTAAAGTCCTAATTTGTGGATTAAGGAGTTACTTTAGCTCCTCTTTCACCTTAAGTTTGACATGCAAATAATGACTCTGTACAGGTTTCTTTTATTACAGACAATAAAATTATTAATCAGCTATCGAGTGTGTAATGCTGGCATTAGGATGGTTTCCCTTCCTTCCATGGCTTTTTGATATTTGCTTACTCTGTGATGGGTACTGTACATTCTTTACAAGTTAAATGTGTTTTTTCTCTAACATGTCATTATCTAGAATTCTGCTGGTAATTTAACTAGGTAAAGCCACCTGAGGATCTGATTCTGTCTATACTAAATCCTGCTAAGTGGCACACACAAATCTCTCATCACAGATGACTGGCATTACTTACCCTCGTTATCTGGCTATTCTAGAAACTCGTATTACTTCTGACTGCTGAAATTCTCTCATCTGCTGATTCCCTGTTCTCTAGATTTCTGCAAGTGCTAAGTACAGACTGCTCTCTCATTCTATATCACAACTAAACTCTACTTCCAAAATTGCTTGTCTAGAATTAGAACTATTTGTTCTCTTTTTTTGCTTATATTAACGTTTACATTGCCCTTATTTCTCACTCAAGTCTTGGCGTCCCCAGTATCCTCTATGCCAGTGTAACAAAAATGTGAGTGAGAACAACAGCAAACTGCTATTGTCCCTTTTCTCTACAATATATTTACTGCCTCTGAAACTTCATCTTAAAATTGGAATTGATTATCCAAAGCACTCATGCATCTTTCCCTTTTCCTTTGTAATTATTTACACTTACAAGCTGTGACTCATTTATATGCAGTTATTCCCTCCTCTTCTTTCCCTTTGCTCTCCTTAGATATAACTTTCTTTTTCCTGAAAACTGTCTTTTTTCAGAAATGCTGAAAAATGCTACAAAAACTGGTCATTTTATGTAAGTCTTGAAAGTTATTTTATGGTAAGTAACTACTTTAAACTGCAACTTTTTTTTATTTATTAGAATGAAATGTACTTACCTCCAAATCTCTCCAACATATTCTGTACTTCACCCCTACAAAATAGTGTTTCAAATTTTTATTTGCCCATTTTCTGACTTTGGAGTAAAACCTGTTGTATATGCTTAAAACTAATTTTATTCACATGCCTATTACTTTTAAGCAGTGACAGAACTGCTACTGCTATAAGATAAAATAATTATACTCCTTTTCTCCTCCTGTGAGAGGTTTCTTTTTCAGACAAATTTGCTTTTTTTTTCAAGAAATGCTAGAATCTATTAGCTTACTCCCTGGTAAAGAGGCACTATTAGGCATTTAAAGGGTCTTGAGTAAGGGCAGTCAGTAAATAAAATTGATTATTCCCTATAACAAAGAAAACAAAAAGGGTGTTTGTAACACCAAATGAAAACAAGTCCATCTTAGCTAGCATGACTGGCACAGTAAAAATTCCAAGGCAAATAATATCAGGGTTGTTTTTTCAGCACCTTTAAGATGATAACACCAATGTGTAGGGCAGTGTTACAATACAGTAAAAACAGTATCTTCAACTCAACAGTTATAATCTGCTTGAAAACCATTTCAGCATGTATTTTATTTTATTACATTTACACTGCCTGTGAATTTTTTTTTTAGTATTTATCTGTGAAAAGAATTTATTTTTCATGCAATATTTGGATCATTTAAAGTATTGGTAATATCTTCAAGCAATAAAATCAGAGGAAACAAATAACTGAATTTATTGAAATTATCAACAATTTAGGATTAAAAAAATAATATTTTAAAAGATACAAAATTTTTAAGAACTCACACAAATATATCAAATTTTCCTGCATGTTAAAAAGTACCTACAAAGAAACTGAAGAATTACCATATTAAATTGCTACATTTTCATTTTTTATGTACAACTACTGTATTATCTGTCACTTAATTTTTCAATCAAATAATAAAAAAAAACCCAAACAAAGCAAAAATAAGCATAGTGAATAACTGAAGTTGGTATCTATTTAAGATCTGCTTATTTCAAAAACAGCCCCCGAACATCTAACCTTACCCCACATCATCTGGAACCACATGAGTAGTCACCAGAGGTCTTTTCTTTCCATGCTTGTCCATTACTGGTGTGTCACCTCAAGAAGGATTATAGAAAAAACACATTTTGTGTTGGTCGTTTGAGGTATTAAAAGTGTAATTACTTTTCTGTTATGCCGTTTCCCTGACCATATCTCATGGGCCTCAGTTCCCATCAGTAGCACAGGCAGCTCCTGTAACTTTGAGTCTGGATTTGACAGATGGTGGTGAATCATTCTGCAAGGCCAAATTTGAGCTGGCACTGCTTTAAGTTCTCTACACTGGTCCCAAAGAGTTTTACTTTGTCCACTACTTCACCATTACCCCCAACTCACAATATAACAATCATCAGAAAGCTAAAAATAACGTAAAAATTTATAAAGTTCAGTCCGAATTTTACTGTAAAATAGGTACTGTAATTCTGTACCTTTAAAAAGCAAAATCACAAATAGATATTTACATTATTTTGAAAATAAAAATCCTTGGTTGTCAGATTTCTTTAATGAGGAATTTAGTCTAAGTGAATGAAGGGGAGAAATTAATGAGAAACAAGCTCAGAGACAACTGCTGAAAGGGAAAAATTCAGAAGTGGAGTTACACCAGACTTTACGAAAAATTATCATGTGATGATTGAGAACTGTATTTTTAAGCCAAGTCCACTTTTTAAATTCTATTCCCTCAAAATTAAACAAGAATCCCTCAGCTGATTTATTTTCTTTTTGCCTTAGCTTTCTCTACTTTTTCTTTTCTTTTCTTTTCTTTGGTTCAGATACTTTCTGAAGTACTCTTAACCCTGCCCTGCTCTCACAATGTTCTGTGCTGCCAGGTGACAGAAGGATGTGGCATTAAAATAAGGGAACAGAATCATGTGATAAAATTCTACTCTATTGAAGACTCCACCTGGAATTTCAGGACACAATAGTGCACTACACAGAGCTGTTCCATTGGGCTCTCTCCTCTTACCAATCCAAATTACACACCAGGAGCCTGGTGGTCTCAGGAATTAGAAACCATGCTTTGTTACTCCCTGGCTGACTCAGAACTGTCATCCTTTCTATTCATATTCACAAATGTGATAAACTTTACATTTTACAAATGTGCTAAAAAAGTCATACAAGCACCTTCTCTAAGATCTTCCTCTGATCCACTCAGTTCTTTTCTTTCCTCCTCGAAATCATAAGCAGGTATGGTCTGATCTTCCTGTGCTGGTTTACCAGCTTTTCCTCCATGCTTTCTTCCTGATGGTGCCATAGTGAGATCCCTTCCCACTGAAACAGTATATTGTATTTGTCACATAACTTCCCCCACAATAAATTAAAAATAAATATATTTTCATGCTTACATTGACCTGTTATGGGCATCTCTTTAACAGTCTGCACCTGTAAAGATATGCAAGCAGTCAAACTGGTTTAGTTTTGAGCTATTCCACAGAATTATACATCCGTTATGCTTTTAAGAACATGCTAAAAAAAAATGCCAGTGCTATCAGGAACATACTTGATTCTGCTGGAAAAAAAAGATAAATTATCTATCTTCTTAAGATGTCTGCCAGCTTAGCTTCTATTTATTATACATTTTGTAATATCCAGTACTGCATTCCCCAAAAGCTATGCTGTGCCAATATTCTACTGTCCAAAACAGAGAAATGATAAACCATAGAGAACAATGTGATTCTACAAGCCATCCCACACTGTAGAGACAAATATACATATGCTTATGCCATTTTTTAAAGTCCTGGGCAACTTCCAGGTTCTGATTTATCTTTCTTCATAGCTATTTCACCTCTGTATTCTGTAATGTAAGTAATGCCCTTTCTACCTTGGCAAACATTTTACACATTAAAAATGAGTAATGAGTGTAAAATTTACACTCTTAAAAAAAAAATAATTTATTTACTTTAGTAAACCTCTTATTCTGGACACAATTCAACACAGCTAGCAGTATCAGTAGGTTTTCCACTAGCCAGGGCACAGACAGACCTGAAAATTAGGTTCACACACAGAAATTGAGAACTCCATTAAAGATCTTTTGAATTTCAAGGGCTGTGAAGTCCCCACAACATTAACACACCTCAGTTTCAAGCTTTTTGTTTTTTAATTTATCTTATTTTTCAATAGCTGTGAAATTATATTTTTAATCCCAGATTCCATGGATCTATAAACACAGCCACACTATGCTAAGGAAGCAACAGTGCTTTTTAATACCCAGCTTTTTCTGAGGTTGATGCTTCTCTATGTAGCATGAAGATTTTTAGACTTTACAAGTGTCTTGAAGAACAGGTGTTTTTATTGACTGGAAAATCAAAAGCCCTTGCATTAGAATTATCCTCAAACAAGAGAAAATTGTCAAGACTTAATCTGCTTTTTGACTACTTAGATTGTTGAGAACATGATGTAAACGAGGAGAGTGCCTGTCCCTGTGCTGCCAAGGCACTTTAAGCATATATTTTGACATACAGGCACTTTTCTTTGTACTAAAAATCAGTTTACAAAGTATAACTTCTCAGTCCCCCTCACCCAGGTGTAAAACAATCCTGTCACCTCAGAAGCCCACACAGCCCTCACCCATCACGTATAGGTACCTGTTTTAGCCGATCTGAGTGTCTTCAATCCACAGCTGTGTATTTTAACAGTGATTTTTAGAGAAACTCACCTTTTTTTTTTTTTTTCACCCTGCCCCAAAAAGATATGAAGCAAACCGGTACTTGTGCGAATTTCCTATGTGGGGCTTTTGACCGTGGGGACGCACCTGTCTCTACCTCAGAGCAGCAAGGGAGACTTGGGCCCTCAGCTGCCGCACCCTGAGGGGACACACGGACGGCAGGGACAGGGCTCCTCGCACGCTCCCGTTGCAGCAGAGGGAACCCGGCTGGCCCGAGACTCCCGAGGCCCCTGGCAGCCCTCACGCTCCTCCCGCGGCTCCCCCGGGCGGGACGGGGCGGGACGGGACGGGACGGGACGGGACGCGGTGTCGCCTCAGCGCCTCCCGCCGGCGGGAAAGGGCGGGAAAACGCGCGCGGCGCTGAGGCGGCGCTGCCGCCCTCAGGAGCGGGGCCGGGCCGGGCACCGCCGGCAGAGCCTGGCCCTGCTCAAAAGCTTCGTTCCCCTCTGAGAACCGAGCCGTGCTTCACATTTGCTGTGGAATCGTTTCAGCTGGAAGGTTTTTTACGGAAAAAATAAGAATTTTTGACGTAAAGATTCATACAGATTCCTGGCTAATTTACCGAAATGTGTGAGCCTCGGTTGACTTTGGAACAGAAATGACAGACAAAATTTTCATCACATTTTAGTTAATTTCAAAGCAAGCCAAGTATCTTACAATATATATGCACATACATTTTGTACATCATCCGGTTACAAAAATTAATGCTTTTTGAATGCTGCTAATACAATTAAGTGAAGATACACCACCAAAAATTTTTTCTTGAAAAGACTCAGTACCCTTTCCCACATAAAACCACACGATTCTGATATCTCAGCAAAATACAGGGCCAAACCCTGTTAAATTTAAAAACACCACAGATTTGTATGTCAGTACAAATATTGTTTTACGAAATGAAACACTGCTCCCCATACTTTTCTACTTTGAAACAGTTTGTTACCCATTCATATAGAGGCACTTTAGCTTTTTTATTTACAATGCTTGTAAAATACTTCATCTTGATCATCTTCACTTGATTACAACCCTCTCTTTGTAATCAAGCCAGGAAATAACACCATTTCTTTGTGTATTCTTTGGACTATAATACACCAGATATAAAATACCTTTCAAATAAACCATTAAATATTGTTACCGTGTAATTTTTTGTAGCATACCTTTCTTTCAGATTCCAATTATACACTACAAATAGGGAGATGAATTGTCACTGTGCTTTAAAGAATGTCAACATCTATAAATGTATACTAAATTTAAATGACAAGTTACATAATTCTCAATTTTCCCCAGAGGGCTAAAAAAAGCAGCAATGACAGAAATTTGCAAAATGCTTTGGAATGCCAGATCAAGGACTTAAGCTGATCCCAAACAACTTTTCCTTCCAACATTTTATCTAGTTGGCAATATCCACTGCAATAAATGCAGTTACATTTGTTTAGGTAACCCTTTTTATAAAAAAGGATAACATGGCCATGAACCAAGAGTTGCAAAGTAAGATCTGTTGAAAACTGCCTATGTACAGGTGTCCTGCAATTATTTGTTGTTGTTATTTTGCATTGCCACAGCCCCAGCAGCTTTTATATCATGAAGAGTACTGCAGAGATTCTAATGTAGGTGCATGATTTTTTTTCTTCATATCAATGTTGTTAAACAGCAAACCAGAAAAGACACTTATGAAAGAGACACTTAAAATGCTTAATCACAGCTTGAGGTAGACTGATCTCCAAAATAAAGCTCTTCTACACTTTGATTCGTTCATGACCAACTTCTTTTTGGATCCTTCTCCTTGGAAAAATCTTTCGTTTAAGTGCAATTAGCTGAGGAGAGAAAAAAAATACAATATGTAGTTCTGCTGGGCTAAAGGTCCACAGCTGGTCAGGTTTTCATCCTAGAAACTATCAAATCTGTACCACCCTCGGTAAATACGCAATACTGGAAAGGCATTTTTTACTCCAGTTCATCTATTAGATGTCCACATTCCCACTAGACTTCTCAATAATCAGAATACAAGCAGGAAGTCAAAAATACACCATGCCTTTATTCTGATTATTTTAAAGGTTATTTGTGTATTTAAATTAACACTGGGCTACATTCTATTTTTAAAAGATCAGCACAAAGCTGGCATCTTAAAATGGTATTTATAATATTCCTAACTGTACCACTGAGTTGAGTATCCCCTTCCAAAACCAAGTTACTAATGGAGTTTTCTAATACATACAAAAGGCTGAAAATCAAGGGAAAGAGTCATGCAAAAGTTACAGGTGGGAAAAAAAGTAATAATCAAAAGCCAACCTTTCAAGAATTACACCCTCTTCATCAGACCACGGAAAGTGTTACTTAAGGCCCCAACCTGCAAAGAATTACCCATATGATTTGTTCCATTGACTCCCTCTGAGTTTAGCAGGACTAATCATGTTCAAGAAAGCCATTTTAAGCTTGCAGAAGTGGAGCGTTTTTTCCCCTTGAGTCAGATTCAAAACCTTTTGAATTCAGTAGGAGTCTTTGCAATTACTTAGGGAAGAGATTTTGATAAGGTCTTTAAGTAACTTAAGATTCCTTTCTGGACTAAGTTTCCTTCCTCTTAACTTACTATATGTTTCTACCACTATCTACGTTAACAGACCAAGAATTTCAAAAACCACTACTGAATCTGAGCATCCAAATTCTCAACACTGGTGATGGACCTTACTGTCACAAGGCATCTGAGAAGGTGCCACTCTCCTTCTCCCCACATGACTCTCTTTACAAGGAATCTCAACATGGTGACTCAAAAATTAAAGCAACCTAATCATGAGTCATGTAACACTTTTATAAAGAAAAAATCCTAGCTACTCTTCGAAACCTATTTAAAAAATCCATCCAGTGTTATCCTGAAGATTCCACAATCTGTTAAGTGTTATACAGACTTAATAAGAAGACATTAACTTTACCTGTTCAGCAAAAAATGAGATGACTGTAAATACAATAAGTGTTACTAGAACACAGTGGGTCCAGAATTTGAGCTTGTCTCTATATGCCCTCCTGGACAAAGAAAGAAGGAAACAGAAAAGCAGCTTAATATATCACAAATGCAAATATTAAAACTTTAAAGAGTTTCCATGAAACATGCAAAGAAAGTATTTTCCAGTTCTTAAAGGGTGACTAAATGAGGATGTAGGCTTCTCTCTTCACAAAGAGCCACATAGAGAGGACAAAGGGCAACAGCAGCAAGTTGGACTGGGAGAGGTTTCATCTTGAAATAAGGAATTTTTTTTTACAGTCAAAACAATCATTTACTGGAGCAGTCTCCCCAGAGCCATGGTAGAGTCTGCACCACTGGAAGTTTCCAAGATATGACTGCTCAGGGTGCTAGATCATAGAATTGTTTTGATTAGAAAAGACCTCGAAGATTGAGTCCAATTGTGAAGCTAACACTGCCAAGTCCACACCTAAACTATGTCCCCAAGTGCCACATCTACTTGTGGCAACTATGATTTTGCAGTCACAAGCAGGGAAGGAAAGAGTCACACTGAGTATGTCCTTTCTGACCAAACTGCAATTCCCTTATGTGCTACAGTTATATACCTGTAGCCAGGACACTTGAGAGCTGGCAGGAGACAGTCTTATCTAAGCACCTTTTCTCATGAAATGTTGGACCAAATGATCTTTTGAGGTCCCTGCCAACCTGGGCTATCTTGTAATTCTGAAAATACTTTGATTACCATCAGCACTTTGGCATGCATTTGGTAGAATCATCTTTGGCTACAAACAAGTCAAAATAAAATGTCTTTCTGAAGCTATAAGAAGTCTTGATGGAGGGTTTAAAAAAGGGAGCCAACACTATGTCTACTCCTCCAGCACAAATCTCTAAAGCTAACTGCTGAAATGGGTTTGTCCCCTGCTCCCTCTGCCACTACTACAGCAGGGCTTGTAGCACTATAATCACACCTACAATCCTGCTGATTCCTTCTACAGTTCCTCTAATATTTTCTATTTTCTTATTAACAGCTATTTCATGATTTGCTGATCAGCAACAGGTTTACTTATATTAGTCTTGTGTAATTTTTATCACTGTATCTGTCAATGTTTTGCTTGTCTTCTCAAGTCAACTACTCCAATTTTTTAAGTTGTTATTTATAAAATGGCAACAGATAAACACAAAAATTTCATACATTATGCAAAAATGATACACACATATATTCTTTCTCTTTATTATCCAGATGGTTATTGCTATGTGACAGATTTTAAGAAATCACTTAGTGAGAAATGTAACAACAGTTAGGGGGATTTTTTACATTTATAAATAAAAGCCAGAATTCCTGATTTGTTTTTTAAAAACCCAAATAAAGGAACAAACCAACAACTTTTGTTTGCAATAGGCTAGGACCAATTGATAAAATGTTAATGACTGTTTAGCACTAAAAAAACCCAAATCCTGCAGACCTCAAATTTTAGCCCATTCAAATCTTACCACGCTGTTTTCACTGTTAACTCTTTCATGACAATACTGGGGGAAAACCAGCCCGTTACCAATACCTTAGGTAATTATTTACTACTGCAGTACAGTAACTTGAACAGAACTTGTGGAACACACCATTCTTGGAGTTCATGCATGTGAAGGAAACGATTCCGATATTCTCTTGGCAGCTCAAATTGGGAAGGTATGGGAAACATCGACTCATAAAAATCCCTAAGCACCGCTTTCACTGTTTGTGCATCCTTATGGTTGTGATCAATATTGTCATTTAGGCAAACAAATTTTCTAGAAAACAAGATGACATTGTTAGAATATTTCCTTGATAATATGGCAAAAGTATTGCCAAACCAGTAACACAAACATAATAATTCAGAACAAAATTGAAACCATATTCTTTTAAAACCAAACAGATATATGTTTTATTGTTGCATTATTTTTGATTAATTTTATTTTAATTCTAAGAGCACAAGGGTTGAAAGCAAGTCAAAACCTCAGATGAATCCAGTGACAGGCCACATCTTTAGTTATATAATGCTGCCATCTAATGGGCACTAGAGAGTGCACCATCCCAGTGCCGACTAACAGAGCATTACAATCTGCGTAAGGATTTTTATAGTTTTGAATTATCCTGAGTAAAGTCTCTTAAATAACAAAGTGAGCTCCACTGTAGGAGGGAAACATACTAAATTATTAATATTTTAGTGTGTATGCTGCATTCTTTAGAGAAAATCAACCTAAAACTATAGAAGATTGTATGAGAGAGGGCAAAGCTTGGCCCCTAGGCTTTGGATTACTGAGAACATTATATAAATTGGACAAGACACACCTCAAATCAAAAACCCAAAGCTGGACTTGTGTAATTAACCAAAATACAAACAACAAAAATTTGGATAGAATTTTCATGGAAATCACTGTGACCAAATAAGCATGCTCCCAACAATGCCTCTTGCAGAGCGCTATTCCTCACAGAAGAAACATGCAACTAAGTTACTGCAAATAATTGAAACTAAAGCAGCAGCTAACTGCTAGACTGCTATGTTCCCTTGGCCACTCTGACCTGGTGCTTGACAACAGAAATTCCCCTTCCCACATTTGGGCAAGGTTATGTGCTTTATTTATATTGTGAGATACAAGACCCCTACATTTTCCCCAGAGGCAGAAATCATATCTGGTGACATATGCCTTGTCATGGCTAACCTTTGTAAATAAGCAGTTCTGGTCTGCTGTATTCTCCATAGTATGGTGTGCTCTTTCAAAGAGCAAAGTTCAGACTTCCTACAGGAATCTGGAAATAAGCAGAACTCTGGAGCTTGTATATCAGCCCACACAGGCAATGTACTGAATCTGGCATAATTGGTAACCCTGCTCTAGAGACAATTCTGTGCAGGGCATAAACAGTCATTCAAATTGCCACATGTGAGAAGAAAAATATGCCTGTCCAAAAAGGAGCAGGCTGTATCTCCTGTACCAAGTAATACTATGCAAAGCAGCTGGTTATGGCAATCATGGCTACACTATAAGCATTTTGGGAGTTCGCTCTGGACTCCCTGACCTTGTCCCTTGGACTGGCAGCTCATTAGCCCTGGGAATGCAGCTGTACTCCTAGAGTGTATACCCCTGTTTAGTTTCATCAAAAAGAGATGCAGCTTACAAACTGAGAGGTTGTTACACGCAGCAAACCAAAACAAAGTACGGGATTGATGAGCATATTAGCCCATTTGTAATGGAAAGACTGTTTAAATTCATCCAAAAGAAACCAAACATGACATTCCTTTGGATATTCCAGAATTAATGCCTAGATGATTAACACTCATTTTGCCTTAAGGGTGCAAACCAAACATTTTTGGGAAATGAGTAAGTGAATGACACTTCTAGTCATTTCAAGACAGGCACTAAAAACCTGCTTTTAGAGACTGGTTATAATTACTGGTTTGTATGCATGGAAAACTTGGCAAACAGAAGGAAATGGCATGCCTACATAACTGTGCCAGCTCTCCTTTGTTAACAAGATATGACTACAGTACTGCACCACACTTTGCAGGACTACAGCCCAGGTAATCCACTCAATCTCACTTTGTGAAAACTGAAGGTCAGAAACTTATGTTACTCAGGCCTCTTTAAGCCTCACAAGACTTGACATCACCCCTGCCTTTAAAAAGAACCAACTTGTAGCCAGCAGAGAAAGAAATAGAGAAGGAAAAGGAAGCCAGCAGGATGGGCTAGAGCATTGCAGTCAGAAGGCACTTTTTGAAAGCAACAGCAATAGATATAAACCCCCTTCAGGCGTAAAATGTCTCTAGACTAGCATTTCCCTTTCTGAATAAATAACCTAGCAAAAGTAGTACAGTGTTGAGAGAAAAGTGGAAATCTACTCATTACCTACAAATACAAATTATGCTATAGCTTTACAGGCATCTGAGATTACCCAACAGCTTTCTGTGACCAAAAGAGGAGGCTTCACTTTCCCTGGCCCAAGGTACCTGGTTCTACTTTCCTCCTTGCTCGGCCTTTTGACACTTGTCAGGACTCTTCTTGCAGCCAAACTCATTAAACTGTCAGAAAACTCTGGTTTTCTAAAGATAGAAGCAGATTCTTTCTATGTTGTGAAAGAGCATGAAAGCACAATGAATATGTAAAAATTATTTTGGAAGAAAATAATCCACCATTAACTCCTAGTACAAAACACCCGCATAAAGCAGGTCAAAAAGTTCTTCCTTTAAAATAAAATTGCCTGCAATATAAACAGTATGCCCTCTGGAATGGAAAAAAATGTAAGCTTCGAAAATAGCTGAAGTTTCTAAGTTTTCAAAGATTTTAGATAAATAAAAATGTAACAAATTACTGAGATAGCCCCTGGCATAACAGAGAGAGGAGTCAGCTTCAGTCAAACAGAAAAAATCCTAAGTACTTTTGGTTCAAATTGGTGTCACTGTAACACACAGTTTAGAAATACATGACAATAAATTATCTTTTAAATACAAAAGAAGTTTAAAGAATCAAAGCAGAAAATTGAAACCATCTCACAACTTCATGCAAATCACGAAACAGGATACCTGGGATTTTTTCGTATGTCATCCAGCTGACCAACTACGTGAGAAACATTTGTGCGAATCATTTTGAAGGCAATTTCTTCTTCTCCCATGATTTCAAACCTTATTGTTAAAATAATATTTATACATTAATAAAACAGCCTGAAGTCTGGTTCAATAAATATCAATCTTGTATTTAACATTATTCAGCAACATTTCTAATCTGACTGGCCAACCTTCCAACCTTCATTAGAGTTTGCCATTTGCTTTCTAACAATACACCTAAATTTTTCAACTATTGCTCTTGCACAGAACCATTTTTCTGTAGATTTATTAGTAACCACCTATAAATCATAGATCTGAATTCTAACAGAAAGCACATAAAATATGTTTATTGGACCTCAGGTTAACAGTCTTACTAGTGGTAGGTACCACACTTAAGATAAGTAAGGTGAAAAATGCAAGAAATCAACCTGAAGGCTTCTTCAAGTCTCACCTGAGAACCTTTTCCATTTATAAAGCTCATGTCACTGTCACTCCTCCATTTCGCAGGAAAGGTACAAGGTGGTTAAGACTAAATGCTTTTTCTGTTCTTTTCTTTTTTTCAGCTTCAGTAGAAGGAAGGATGAAGTACATTTACAACTTCTAGGTACAGGACTGGCTCTTTCCTCCGTTATATGCTGCTTGAACTGCACTCACTCTCTAGCCATCCAAACATACTCTGGCTTACTGTTGTACAACATAAATTAGGAAATGGCCCAAGATGACACAGGTAACAGAGAAATATTTAATTACTAAATAAATAACAAATCCACTAAATAAACTATCAAAAACCCACATCCCTCTGCACAATGAAACATACATCAGTTAACAACAGTGTGTTTCTTTAGTTCCACTGTTAAAATAGGTTGAGCTAAGACTTGTTAGCACACACATGCAACCTTGGGTTATGTGTGTATTTATCCCTCCTCTTATGGCTTTACAACACTTAGCATCTCTTTTCACAGGACTGCCCCAACATACCTGTATTTGTTTTTGTCCTTGTATGCCTTACGAATCCTGTCGGTCACGGGTTTGCAGTTAGTCACTAGGTTTTTGGTTACTGGAGGCTGGAAGAAAACACTGTTTAGATTATAGGTTACTGAAAATCACAGTTTGTTATAAAGGTGTACTTTGTAAGAGAACTTGTATTACAGCTAGAAATGTCTGCATATACTTTACTCTCCTGGAATCAAAAGCAATAGTTTTGTTATCAACTGTTGAGGGAAGAAAACCAAAACAATACTGGTGCATAACATCACAATTTCTTATTCTACAAATAATATATGAAAAGTACAGATTATTTTTGGGAAAAATATTGCAGCTTCATTCTCAGTAAAATATTCAAAAATTCTAACTTATTTGACAGCTGTCTGATATTCCTCTGATAAAGGCCACCAGTAAAACTGGCCAGGCAAACTCTGCACAACAGAGTTGTGCATGTTGAAACAATTCTGACAAACATAACATTTATAAATAAGGGGTATTTCCTTATAGGAAAGGGGTATTAGTAGTAGGCTAATTCCAAGAAATATAGCTGTTGCAGACAACAGATGTAAAAATTAACTCTGTGCTGAGCACAAACACTATTTTGCTGCTATTTGGACTGACTGATAACATTAGTACATTAGGCATTAGTGCTTAGATTAGTAATATTTTACTAACTCTCCAAGAAGTTTAAAGTAATTTAATATTGTTCCCAACCACTGAGACTTATTTTTAACCCATCTTAAAACATATTCATGGTGGCCATCTTTTAATTACTACTATTCTTCAAAGTTTTTTACTTGACAAAGTTTTTCAGAATGACTTGAGAGAAAAAAAAAAAAAAAAGGTGAAATGAGGCAAGGCTGAACTGCATGATCCTCAGACTGTACAGGACTCTCAAATCCACACTTCCATTCCTTCAAATTATGCTGACAGAATGGCTTTATATAAAATTTTGCTGTAATTCAGAATTAGGGGGAAATATTTAATTATTTAATTATTATAAATAATTATACATATTTAGTATTTAATACTTTGTAACATAACCTGGTAAGAATATAAGGTAGGATAAATATCTAGAGGGAAGAAAAACAAAGGAAGAAAGTCTGTGTTCATATACATTTATCTACACACATTTTGCAGATCTCTGTACTATGATTTGCATATGTTGGGGATCCATAGTGTCTTCTACTACCTGAAAGTTCATGATCTATACTCATCAAAATGATTTTTGCCTTGATAATGTATTGACTTGAAGCTGTAAAAAATGAGCTGCAAAAAAATCACTTTGCAAAGTACCTCCACACATTTTATTCAAGTGCATGGGTTGATGCAGGAATTACATTATCATTGTAAAAGAAATTTAGGTATTAGTATCAGATCTAAAGTCCAGCAGGTTTTGATGAGGATTTAACCCCTGAAATAGAAATTTAGAATTTAAATCACTAAGGAACATTTAGTCCTCAGACCTCAACGTTTACAGAATGACAGACTGGGTTAGGTTGGAAGGGATCTCGGGAGCTCAAGTGGTCCAACTTTCCTGCTCATGCAGGGCTGCCTGGTAACAGCTGCTCAGGACTCTGTCCACGTGTCCCTTACACCAAGGAGCCTGGAACTGGACACACCACTGCAGGTGTGGCCTTACCAGTGCTGACCAAAAAGGAAGGGTCAGCTCTCTTGACCTGCTGGCAACCCTTTGTGTAATGCAACCCAGGATGCCACCACTCTTCTATTTGGCAAGGGCACGCTGCTGCTCATGTTCCTTTTGGTGCCCCCCAGCATCCCCAGATCCTTGCCTACACCCAGCTGCTTCCCAGCTGGGCAGCCCCCAGCACCACACTGCTTCACGGGCTCTCCTTCCTAGATTCTGCACTTCTCCTGGGTGAGCTTCATGAGGTTCCTGTCAGCCCAGCTCTGGATATTGAAGTAATTCAGTCTAAAGCCTGCAAATTCTAAAGATGTTCATCTGGTAGTTTGGTGGTTTTTTTGGATTTTGGGCTTTTTTTGAATTCATGGGTTATAATTCGGATAAAGACTTATCAGGAAGTTCTAGTCAGAGAGGTGTTGGGCTTACTGTCTTTATCGTTCACAACAGTAAATTTTCTTAAAAAGGATCACTTGTTAAATCCCAATTATAATACCATTCTAAATCTCAGCATTTCTCTGCTTTTAAAGAAAATTAAACGTTTGTAAGTTAGGAAGCAGCCTGTAAAATTCTCATTTTATAACACTTCATGTACACACAAGTAGTAATTTTTGTAAATTTTTTCTAGAAACCAAACCAGCTTTTAAAGACAAGTAAATACATACTCAGGAAAGAAAATGAGCACCTTTTAAGATCAATGTTTCTTACCAGATTTGGATCATAATATGCTTCCTGAGTTGGAGGAATAACATGGATCTGAGTGATGTTGGCAGGAAGAGCTTTGGAGCAATTTATTAGCATTTGTTCTAGACCTGTCAAATCCTAACAGAAAGATAGGGAAAAAAAAATAACATTTAAAATCCTGTTTTCTCACTGATATAGTTCTAAAAATCCAGGATGCACAAACATATTTAACGTAACCTACATAAAAAATTTCCATGCTACTGTCCACAAAAGAAGACTTAATATTCAGCAGACCCCATTTCAATAACTGCTAAGTCAATGGGACTCCCTATATACCTAAAACAAAGCAAATGTTCAGTACAGAGTTGAATTGAGACCAGATAAGGTAGGACTGAATGTCATTTTCATTTAAAATTAGGAACAGACCTTTACTAATAATGTCAGGACAGTACAGAGTTCGCAAATCAACACTGGCATAATAAACTCCAAACTGAGCCAAAAAAACCCAAAAGAGTGAACTGCAAGGACAGGAAGATTTTCTGATTAAGGTACAGGCCAGGAACACACCTAAACTAGGGCTGTGTTCCGACTACGCCAACAACTTTGTGCCTCTGTCATGAACAAATTGTTTCATTGGTTTGTGCCATTTCCTCTCTCTAAAGCAAAACGAGTACACTTCATTCTCCACCTGTATGTTTAAGACTGCAAGTCCTACAAAGACCGTGTCTGTTTATCAGGTTCCTAGAAAACTAGATGTATGAGTCTTTGTATATGGTCATACCATTTATTAGTATGACTCCCTCGCTATCCTTTATCTCAGTTCTTTCTTTAGGCCCCAAGTTCCTCAGGGTAAGAAGTGTCTTTTACTATGTGCAGAAACTACACAGCAGGATCCAACCCTTGACAGTGAACTTTTTTTTTTACAAACTCACATTACTTTCTTGAACTCAGACACCAGTGAGCCATTTTTGTGATGCTGCTAGAACTCAGTTTAATCTCCACAGAACAAACAATTATATACTCTCCAAGTAATATTTAAAAATTGCCAACTCTTACTGACCCTACAAGCAAGGATAAAAATTTGACTCGTTTTATTTTAACCATTTTGGACATTAAGACTTTAAGACAACTTGAACTTTAAGTTGTTTTTAAACTTAATCAGTAAGGAAAGAGTACCTGCAAACTTAATGGTAACTCATGGATCCTCGTGGCCAGCGTGCGAATCTCTCGGTCAGACAAGATGCCTGACTGGTCTGTATCAACCTCATCAAAGATCTGAGAAATGTTCAGTGGCTGAACTGCACTCATTAGATAGTAGAAATATGAAAAAGCAAACTGCATATCTTCAGAGTGACGCACTTTGTGAAATGATGTCTTGTCAAACTCCTCAGGAAACCTGGATAAGAATGGAAACTAATTTAGCACTCTAGTTTCTTGAAGAAAACACTCCTTACCTAAAAATAAATTCTTATCCAGAATTTCGAAAGGGCCTCAAAAGTCTCATTGTATCACAACTATCATGTTGTAATAAATTTCTTATTTCCTTTTTCAAAATATAATTTTAATGAGTAGCTAATTAATTAACTACTTTTAATCAGTAATTAACACACTGGAAATGGTTAGAGCAATGCAACAGAAAGGCAGAATTTCCCCCAGTTTTACATTATTCAAACAAAAACACACTCACATATCCTGGAGCTCTTGCATAACAGTACGGTCAATCATGTGAGGCATATGAGCAGGGACTTTACGAGACGTAAATCCAAACTTGCTGTTTAAAAGCTTATTTACATATCGAAGGGAATCAGCAAATGTATCTTTCAGCTGCCTTCCAAAATGTTTACCTTCAGTAAAGTATGACATTTGTTTGAGTAACGACTCTTCTTCCTGAAGAGCAGGACAGGCATAAACCAATGTTACATTACTGAAAAAGTTAGAAAACACTAGACACACAGGAAAAATGACATTTCAGCCAGCTGCCAACTCTTTCCATATCTGAAAATGGGAAGAGAATTTTTTAATATTTTTCTTCATATTCCTTAGTTCTTTCTATTTAAAAAAAAAATACAACCCAAAAAACTTTTCCTTGAAGCTTTCATTCTTTGAGGAAAACTAGTCTATAAAAGGTTTCCTTAATATTTGTGCTCTGACACCTCACACACACTAAGGTCCCTATTTGTCATCGTATTTATTTGTAATATTGCCCCTTTTTTGCTGATTATTCATCCATATTTGATAAACTGAAATCCTACGAATATAAACATTCCTCCTGCAAAATTCAATCTCAGATGAACAGAGAGAGATAGTCTTTTAAAAACACAGCCCTTTGCTATATGAAATAGGGCAAAGCAGCTGCTACCAATTGAAGCACAGTTTCTTCTCTTCTAGAGGCTTTCAAAACTGCCAAAATGCCTTAGCTGGAAGCACAGGAAATTTCTTATACATTTTCTTGACACAGTCTAGATAACCAGTGTCTTTGCAGACTTTCAATTTAACTTTTAGAACTTAAGTATGTATTATTATACTAATTTTCTGCATTTTTAAACACAAACTGAATCCATACTTGTATAAATGCAACTAAAACAAAATTTAAGCTTTCTGTTACAGTGCTATATATGTCTGAACAATAGCATTGTGACAACATACAACGAATAAAAAATGAATTTGACCAAGAAAAGGTAGTAGAAAGGGAACAGAAATAGTTATTTGGCTTTTACCACCTAGCTAAGAGAAGCCCAGATCATACAAGTCAGACTTTATGTGAAAAGCAGCATTCCAAAAAAATCTCAGCATTTGCCTCAAAACCAAAACACATTCCAAACATACAGATCATATTAACAGTATCCAATAAATGCAGAAAGAGGCAACTATTCCAGTAAGGAATGACATTAAGATACTCACATCAAGAAGGTCCTGGAAATACTTCTTTTTCTCCCATGGCAAAAAGCCTTGGTAACTTCCAGCATAAGACTGTAATTTTCTTCCCACTAGCCCCTCCTTCATATTTGCATCCACCTGCTCATGCCCTTTTCCTCCTTCCATTCCCTGTGTGCCTTCTCCAGTATTAAAATTCCCAGTATGTTTTGATTTCTGCGTTTCCCTTAATATGAGTGCATTCAATACTTTTTCTCGAGTTTCATTTTTTTTCCCCATGCTCTGGGAGGGAACTGTGGCTTTAGGCTGTACTTTATAAATATATTTATTTGTGCTCATTGTCACAACAGTCCCCTTTGTTCCCATAAGCTTTGAAGGAAGTTCTTCATTTGCTTTTGCTGTTTTTATTTTGCTATCATTTACATCTTTATGAGGCTTCTCCCAGCTGCTATGGTTCTTCTGATCTTCTGAATGATTATGCATGCCTTTCTTTTCCAGGCCTACAATACTCTTCGCTGTGGTTAAAAACTGGAAAGGTCGCAGGAGAGCAGCCTTGGATAGGTTATACCCTTTCTGAGTTATATCACCATTTAGTAGTTTTAAGTCCAGTTTCTGCAGTGCTTGTTGGACATCTTCAGGAAGAAGAGACACATTTACTGATGGGATTATCACCTCTTCAGGTACACTCTCTTTTGTGCCATTTCGACGTCTCCTGACTCTTGGAAAGCGTTTCTCTTCAGGAATATCCTCAAATATCATTTCAGCTTCTGGTACTGAAGTTACACTTTTAAAATCAGAGCTAGGTTTTTGCACGGAAGTTGTGTTCAGTTTGGGTTCCTCTCTGGTATCAACTTCAATAGCTATTTGCATTTTAAACTCTTCATCATTTTTATTTAGGAATGTAACGTTAAAATAGATCACAGTTGTGTTCATGCCACTATGCATGATGAGGTGGATGGTTTTCCATTTGTTAGCAACTGAAGCATGTCGGATAATTGGATTATCACTGTATGAGCCCTCAATTCCTTTCTTGGCTATTTCACTGAAGCTGAAGTAGGGCAGACATTCACCTTTGGGAATAACATAGTAGGTCTGATTAAGCTGAAGCATCACCTTATACATCTCTTCAAAGTGATCTGGCAAAAAAAATCCCAAAAAACAAATAAGAAACAAAACAAATTTATGTCAATTTTCAGTATGGCATTTCTCTTTCACTCTTTTTTTAATTGTAATGTGTCCAGCTATAGTCACTACATTAGCAGGGAGACAGCAGCTTTGTGAAAGAACACTTACTGTAGTTTCCAACTTCTTGCTCACTTATCTTCAATAATGGATGACTAGAACATACTCAGATATATAAAGCTACCAGACATTCCCATGCTAGTTCTAAAAGCCAGTATAATTTATCACTCTTTCAGTCTCTGCCTGAAGAGCCTAAGTGCCTCATTATCACACGTCACTTAAAATTATGTCTCAGCCAGAAGTAGCTTGCCCATATTACATATTTGCCACATTTTAGGAGAGTAATGTTACAACAGCTGGAGTTCACTGCTACAGTGCTGCATCTTGATTTGAAATTTTCAAAATCAGATAGGCTGAAAGGAACTTCTCCCTCCCACAGCAGAACACAGATTATCTGCCAGCAACAGAATCACCAGTAACGCATTTGTCCCAGCTGAAATGCAGGGGAGCCTCCGCTCTTCCAAACAGGACAAACCCTGCATATGCCAGACAGCACTTTCAATCACTTCACTCACTCCTGCTAATCTTTCATATCCAAATGAACTCCAGACAAGTTCACTTGTGACTGAAAGTAGCCTTTGGCAAGAACCCAGAGCCAGACTTGAACTCACACTGTCAGCATCAGAGAGGTTCTTTAAACTTTTTAACTGCTACAAGCATCATCAATTCAACTGTCCTTAGTCAGGTAAAGATGCTCTGCATAGCTGAAATGGGATTTCCCCACTTAAAATGTCAGCTTCTTGGGGCAAGGAGTTTGATGCTTGCTGCTCCATAAGGTATCGAGCTCCCACCTATGCTTGGTCACTAACAGTTTTATAAAATAAAGCAGCAAATAATATTGATTCAGGCTTGGATTAGTGAGTACACGAAACATCTGACTTTCTCCAGCTGCTAGCAGCTCTTTCCCACAGCACAGTACAGGACACCTTAGCCCAATCTGAGAGTAATGAGGAACTAAAAAAGGTCAGGCAATTCAAGAGAATCCCCATAGAAAGTTTATCAGCAATGCTTTTTACATACCCTGGCCACAGTCACCGGCATCAAATCCACATGACAGTACATTGCAGGCCTGATCACAGAATTTGTCTGCTAGCCAGGAATTAGCACAGCCTTGGTTACAGTAGGAAACACCACTTATTCCTGCTCCAAACTGCCACGCTGGGCCATTCCCAATGCCTCCCACTGCACCTCCACCAGCAACATAGCGATTTCCCCCACTGTTACCTGGAGAGAAAAGATAAAACAAACTCACCCAGAAGCAAGAATTTCAAATTACCAAAGAAAGGCACATTTAAGCCACAATATTAAAGCTAGAGTGAAGACTCAACAATCATCAGTGAAATTAAAAGGGGGCAAATCCTAACTAGACCTCTGGGAGTTTGTGCAAATGATACATTTTATACTCAGTGTAGAAGTTTAGGAACCAGTGAAAAGGGTATCCAAAGTGCCAACATATTTTGTCTTAACTTCAAAAAGGCAGAAAACTGATTTACTACTCCTTGTGCTTGCAGTCTTGACTTTGCAGCCTCCTAGAAAGGTATTACTTCCTCAATCCAGAAGTAGCATTTAATTTTATTACACTGCAGTCTTGAAAATTTGATGTAGAAACTAATAGTGCAGCTTCACAGTCCATATTATTTGGATTCTGAGTGCAAGTAATACATAATACTGTATATTATTATTAATATATAATAATTTAAATCTCAAAACCCCTCCTTTCAGCTAGCCAAATTCTACACCTAAAGAAAGATTATCTTATGCCCTACTATTTCCTGTCATTTTCCATAGAAAGTTTTAGTTTGCAAGAAATAAGGTTTTCATCTGTAGGTCAACTCTTTTTATTTGTTACTACAGGAGGCAAATTCTGTAGTTATATGAAGAAGACAAATTACAGAATTATTCTTGTAAGGAAAACCAATCAGTTCACTTTTTCTAAATTCAACATTGCTGTCTTACCGATGCAATCACCTCCATCCCAATCACATGCTGAGTTATTACAGGCTTTATCACAGTACCCATCTTTAATCCATGAGCCAGGACATCCCTCAGCACAGTTTGGCACAGGCCAAGTCAAGTAAACCTGGAACAACATTACAGTCTGAGACAAGGACTGGCAAATAGAAGTCAACTGAGCTTGTTTCTTTAAATATGGAGACTTACAATAATGTCTCCCTGTGTACAATGCCTTAAAATTACACAGAGCTTTACAAACAGCATTTAAACCCCACTGCCTGTGAAGTAAATGTCAATCCTTTCAAACAGAAGGAAGAACTGAAGAATTCCCAAGGCCATGCAGCAAAGCAGCAACAGCCAGAAATGGAAAGTAGGACTTCCCAAATCTAATTCTGCAAACCATATTCCAATGAAGACTAATAACTTCTCATTTTTCAGATAGGGAGGGTGAACTTAAACTCTGAAATAGCTCTGCAGTTCACTCAGTCTCCTGACTCAAAAGGTTCTTCATTACTAAGCAGTCATGAGATAAGCAGCACATGTTGAACATAATCCCTGAAGCATCTGATCCTCTATGATTTAAATAATCCCAAGAATTGGCAGGATTAAAAAAAAAAGTGTGTGCCCATTTTCAGCTGGCAAGGCATTAAAAACCCCACATATTTTCCTTTAGACCTTATTGTTTCAAGATTTTAGCAGCACATTTCCTACAGTAACACTGCTGATCAGGTTATCATGAACAACACTGCACCTAAACTGACTTCATCATCATAACTGGGATGAATAACTAAAGAACAATACAAATGCTGTAACAATATGATTTTGCAGTTATATGCCTGTGTCTTTAGAGATTTAAAACAACTAAAAAGCCTCCTAACATCCCCAAGTACTGAAGCAGTTATTTTAATGTAGCTTAAACTAATTTTGCTCAACCCTTCTGTATTTGTGTGCAAGTGTTCACGTCTGCCTGCACAATATATTTAACTCAATGGTCTCTGGTGCCTTGTGTGTACTCACTGATTTGATAGAAATAACATACATAAATCTTCAATTTTTTCCTCCATGTCACTCTTGTACATCAAACTAATGGATGAAAACCCTGCTGGCAGCCAAAGTGTTTATGCATAACTATTGCTAATGTTCCCTCAGCCTGCTTTTCTTGCTTAACCCCAGTTGTTGAAATGGCTTTGTTGAAAGACTAAATTACTTTACATTCATAAACATGGAGCAATATCTATTATTTTAGCAAATAATTATATATATAATACATATACTATATGATTATATATAGATTGGGCAAAGATACTATGGGTGTGTGGAACAGAGGCAATTTAATGGCAAACTTAAATATCAGACCTGTTTAAATGTCATCTGACCTCAGTGTTCCCAGAGAAAAGCTGATTCTGATTTGTTTTGAATATTTCCCACAGAACAAAAAGAATTTACAAGGAAGGAAGTCTGGCAGCTGCCAAACACCACATCAGTCTCACCAGTGCTCCAGTAGGAAGTAGGAGAATTAGAGAATAACACTGAAACTGAAGTGAATCCTGACAGAAACCTTATGATCCCCCAAACCTTGGAGTGAATGTGAAAAAAGTAATCCTACAAACATCAACACAGCACACATACAAATACAGAGAAGAGCCTTCCACACCCTGAACCTTTGCTAACAGTTCTCCAGTGAAGAACAATGAACCTTTAGCTCTCCGTTTCCAAGTAGCATTTCTTTGATTTTTATCGAATTTGAGTAGAAAAGCTCTACTTCTGCTAAAATATCTTTTCATAATGGCTTACCTTTTGACCTTTAGAGTGACTGTAGAAATCATCAGGCCAAACATCCTTCCCAAACATCACATCATCATTGAGATAAATAAACTTCTGAGAAAGGCCACTGATACGATGAATATGACTTTCAATAGCTGGTGAACTGAAGGTAGGCAAGTGACTCACATTCTGAAATATTTCCTAAAACAAGAAAATCCCCGACAACCAAAAACAGTTTCAGAAGGCAGAAAATAAATAAATAATCCCACAAAAACAAAACCACAAAAGGCCAGGCACATCAGATATTTGATACATATCTACTAAAAAAACCAAAACGTATCAAGAACAAGGATAGATACAAAAGAAAAAAGTAAAGATATTTAAGCAAAAAAAAGACAAACAACTTCAGTATCTCATTTTTCCCCACACAAACCCATTTTCCATTCTGCTGTTCAACTAAGAAACTGCACCTGGTTGATCACAAAGACAAAACTTTCACACACTCCTCTTTCACTGAGTACTGGACCAGGCTCAGTGTACACTTATAATTCTCATGAATTTCAGGCTGCACAAAATTTCCAGCAAACTGAGACTGTTACAGCATTCAAAAAGTCAGGATTGTTGCATCTCTTTCAAGTAACTTCACCAGCAAACAGCAGAAGTTGTATAAGTATCTCTTTAGCACTTCAGTTGTGCAGAGCTCCTATGGCATGTCCAGAGACCAAAATTACTTCTGAATTTGTAATAAGCTACTAGAGAATTTTGGTTTCTCTTATTCAGGAAGCTTGAAGAATTCCCTTTCTGTTTTTAAATAACATTTTTAGAATGCATAGCTACTTTTTTTGTAGTCATCTTCTTAGTTCCAGTAATTGTAATCCATCCTGTCTCAGCACAAGCTTATTAAGTTATTACTAGTTTTGAGAGACTGTTTATAGATTCAGATTACATTTTCCTCTCCCCAGGTTTTTATAAATAGACTCTATAAGGAAATTAGACATGGGTATATGTTAGCTGAAGCTTCAATATTTGGAGAAGTGAAAGAAATACAGGCTTGATATATATTCAGTGGTCCGTTTAGCCAAAATACAAGGACATACACAATAAAACCCTGGATGAGACAGGGAAGAGGTTGTCATTTCTTCCAAATAAATGCAGCTTTTTGCTGCAAGAGGATAACTGCATTTCAAGTCAAACGGGGTATCTTTGCTGGCCCTTTCACAGTGGTGGCTTTCTTGATTGTACCTGGTGTGTCACGATAGTTATCCGAGGATTGTCCAGGTTGAGCCAGGAAGGAATCTGCCCGTTGGTGACGATGAAGATGTGCCGCACCCAGGGGGCGTGTCTCTCGATGGAGCGCAGCGAGTACCGCAGCTCCTCGTTGTCCTCAAAGCGGCTGGCAGAAACGTCTTCATCCTGCTTGGACTACCAAAAGGAAAGAATCCTTTCCTAGGTTTTAAATAGAACACTGAAGTTCTAACCCACCTAGGTAAGGACAGCGTGCTTTGGCATATGGGTGCATAAGCACTTCAGGACTTAGACATTCAAAAATAGAAAGTACATTGATAATAACCATTATTCTTATAAAGAATCGTATTCTTCCAGATTATCAAGGTGAACAATATAATGTTCTGACATCACTGGTTGATCACCTGGTATCATTAGGATGTCTGCTGACCACACTGAAAGAAGTTCTTGAAGAATGAAGCAGAAAAAACACCCCCTCCTGTCCTGCATTTCAAACCAGTAACATCACCTTTCAGAAATCCAGTTTCGAGAGGCTAGGGCCTTTCAAGTGCATTGCATCATAAGCTGTATATAAATGTTACCTAATATAGATATACTGGAAGTGTCATGATGTAGCTGATCTTCAATTATCCCTGGCTCTATTATTTTAAAGAATTTAAGCAGAAGAAAGTGAACAAAACTTTGCCTAATGCTCACTATCAAATAGCGAAATGTTTCCATATATTTTTATTAAATAGAAAATGTTTCAGTTGGAAACTCATCAGTTAAGTAACAAAATTAGGTTATAGGACACTGAGACATATGTTTCTTTTCACTTTTATGAGAACTTAGTGACCTCTCCTAAAATCAGCAAGTAAGGCTGCTCAAAAGGAACTTTTCTAAAGGCCAAATGAAACAGAAAATTCAAGAAAATAGATGGAAGTTTAGTAATTACCATTTTCACTACAGATTCTACACGCTGTACATAAGTTTTCTAGTATGTACAGTAACACAGCTTTCACATTCACAAAAGAGTAACAACTGAAAACATTTTAGCAACACCAGCAGCCATTGGCTAGGTGCCCATTCACAAAATAGAGCATAATTTCAACATGGGGAAATACAAAGTTTAAGCTCAGGGTTGGTATAAACTAGAAAGAATTCCCCAAAAGTCCAGGTCACAGCATACAAAGACAGACTGCAAGCTTTTCAGGAGTGGGTACATTTAACCATGCCACTTGAGATTTACTGTAAACCTAAATTCCAGCAGGAGGAAAAACCCCAGGATTTTAGAATATCTTATCTTGAAACAGACACCTTGTAATTTAATTTCCTAATCTTAAATCGAACATCTTTCATCATATCAAAAGCATTTAAAGTAAACCTCCTTTCTTTACAGACATCTATATTTCAGGACTTCTACATTTTTGAAAGCGAAGCAATTAGCACTTGCTCAGTATAAATGATGCTGCAAAGCAAAAAATGCCTAAGAAATATATTGGGAATGAGATAATCATGTTTGTTAAAAGAACCCTCTATCTCCCCACACAAGAAGCCTGCTTATCTGCCAGTCAGGATCCGTTGAGCCTTTCAGGACTTGACTGCACACAGCTTTATCAGAACATGTGCAGAGGGCAACATTTTTCACTTAGTAGAGAACATGAAAATTTAAATTATATATCACACTGTTTGATCCTTCTTTCCAATTGATTTGAGAACTGGACAGTGTTCTTGTGATGTTTTCTTACAAGCTAATAAATATTTGATTCTTAATACTTCCAAGCTTCTGGAAAAAATCCCACGTTCCTTATCACTGACTAGTTAGCCTCTACTTGCAGTTTTTAAATGCTGTAACATTTACCTGCTGTAAGAGAATTTACCCACCTGACTGACAGAGCTGAGGTCCCACAGTAAGTAAGCAGGATTAAGTGTCAATTCTTTCCCATCTATAGTCATGTTCTTCTTTGCTTGCTTGTTAAGTTCTTGGAAACCCTTGGGGTTATTCAGTTGCAAGAGAGCCACGCTGGCTTCTGAATAGAGCTGCAACTATACAAGCAGACAAAACAACTCAAGCAGCACTCTTCCTTTTCCATCTTCTTCTTGTATTATTTTTACTAGAGTAACTAATACGAATGACTGGTAAGCACTGTTTTTAAAGAGCTACAGTTTTGTAAAAACACAAAAAGAAGTAGTAAAATGGGAACTGAAAAACATTTCAAGATACAGAACATTATGCTTAGTTTTCACTTTGCAAAGTAAATGTCTCTTTACACAATGATCCAGCAACAGTAAACCTGTTCATGTTTTAAATAATTCGGGAGTAACTGAATAGTAATTCCCCATCCATTCTCTGTCACTCCAATAACAAAATTCATGTTTTATGATATGACTGAAAGAATTGGCCTTTTTTTCCCATCTTAAACAAGGAATGATTTTGCCAGAAAAAATTGAGGGCATTGATGTATCGTCACTGTCAGAAGCATGAAATGTTCAGAATGGTTTACAGTTAGTTCAACCTACAGCTCCGAAATCTGAGATACAAAGGGCTCCAGAGCTAATCTATGTGGGTCTCCAAGTCCTTAGTGCTGGTTGCCAATATGCTGCTAAGGTCATTTCTTAGTCGTGGACTGTTTGATCTGTTTGCTGTTTTTATCTCTTGCCACCAGTAAGTCTGTGTATCAGATTTCATAATGCACAGGATCAGGGGCTTGCACTACACACACCCTAACAGAGAGTATAGTTTACAGATTTCAGGGCATCAAAGCATCTCCCTTGGAATATGGCATAACCCAATAAATGCTGTGTTTACCATATGAAGTAGCATGAGCAGACCCAATCAAGCTAAAAGCAGGACTGCCCTTTGATTTTCCAAGTGCATGCATTCAACAGTCTAATTAAGAATAAATGCAGTTAATCATTAATATTTATTTGATGCTATGCCTAATTTTTATGCCTTCAGGCAACATAAGACAACGATGTCTACCAAATTTTCTGTGTGAATGAAATTCATAAGCTATCAAATTTGAATTATCATGTTCAAAAAAAGCAAAAACATCACAGCTCCCTTTGTAGTAACTCCAAGTGGTTTTATTTCTTTATTTTTTAGTAAATCTGACCCTTTCTGCTCATTTTAAAACAACACTTGTCCCAGAGTTAGCAGCCCTTCCCTCAGCAAGACCAGCTGTTCCACTTGTGACATTTTAAAGCTGTTGATGCTTTGACTCATATGCTATTTGAGATCTTTCAATCTGACTTATGAGGCCTGTCATTAGAAAAATCTGATAAATCTCAGACCTTCCAGGGAATCATCTGAACCTATGGGTGGAAAGGATGGCTTGGGCAGCTAAATGGCTGAGGTATAGTTACGGACTGCAGGCAGCAACCTCCAAAAATATCAGTATCGAAATGCTGCAGATTGCAAAGCTGCCAGCACTGGCTCTGTGCTTTATTTAGCAATACAACAGTGTCACACTCTCCCTTAGAATCTGTCTCATAAATCATACATACAACAAACCTGAATTATTACCATTTTAGAGCTTTGAAAGCATATAAGAACATTTAGTTTCTCTTTAACTCACTCCCAAACTCAGGTAAATAAGTACCTGTACTTCTGACTCCTAACTAGATTTATTACAAACACTTCCCCCCCCCACTAACACAGCATACATGCTGTAGTTTTTTTAATTTGTAATATTCCAAACACATACAAGAAGCACTGGAAAAACATGCACTATTTCTCAGCATCAGAGTTAAGCTAATCCCTGCACTGAACAGATCATTTTTCTTACATCAATGCAGGTTTATTTTCCAGTAATAGCTTTTTAAACCAGTCTTTTCCTAAGCAGAGCTATCAATAAAGTTAGACTTCAGTGATGTTATCTGGCAAAATAACTAACTAGATTCTAATAAACTGCAAGCTCTGCTCCAAGCATTTTGTTGCTGGCACATTCAAAATGGATTTATCTCCTGGCAGATTTTTTAATGTCTCACAAGTATAAACCTCCTCTCAGTAGGGACGGATTCAATCACCCATTCCCTTAAAATATTACCTTCCAGAGAACATCTTCATCCTGCCAAAACAAGTCAGCAGATCCAAAGGTATTGTCAAAACAGAACAGAAGAACATGCAGGTAGATGCAGAGCCAGTGTGATCAGGTGATCCTCTGCTAACACAAGTGGGCTGAGAACACACCTTGCAGGCACACATCCAGACCACCACTGGGACACATTTTTATCACACTCTTGAAAGCAAGACAGGAAAACTGCATTATCTCCACCAGGTAACTTGAAATGCAGGTTCTCCAGCGTGGAGCCAGCATGTTTCACTTCTAGCTTACTAGACTGGGAGCCAGATGAGCTCAGACACCCCATGGAGAAGTAAATACTTTCATTTCCATTCTCTCAAGGTACGAGGCCTCAAGAGCATTTTTTTTGGAGGGTCTTAGATTCCTAACCAGTCCTTAAATTATTATACCTTATCTTCTTAATGACCAAAGCTGATTATTAAGGAAATAAGAAGCTCCTCTTTTCCAACTCCAATGTGGATATTGGGAAAACTCATATGTGTACATAGCAAAGGAAAGGAAGCATATGTTGAAGAGTTACAAAAAGTTTTACAAATATAAAACACTGTTGTCTTTACAAATGTCTAAAGTTCCCTTTAAAAGATTACATAGTAGGAGGGTCACCTCTGAGTTAAAACTAATGCAATGCCTTAGCTCATTTTCCCACAAAGCTTACTTACTACATCTGTGTGATCATCACACCATCTCCTGGAGCCACCTGTCTGCTCCAGAAACACTGATGAGCAGCAGTAAGAATCCCAGACCCCACTCCCATCCTCCAGTGAGGACAGCAGGCATCCAACATCACTGTGCCTGCAGCTTCCCAAGTGGATTTACTTGCATTAGTAAGACAAGATCATTAAGACAGCCCTGAGCTTCTAATATAACTTGTCTATATTATGTATGTGTGTGTGTGTGCATGTGGATTAAAGCAGATGATATTTTGCAAAGAGGGAGATCTACAAACTCTTAGTTGTCCTTGAAGCAATCAGGATATTAAATCTTGAAGGAAAAATCAACTTTCTCCAGAAATTTTCACTACTGTGTACAGTTTCAGTGAAAAACTGTTAGCATGACAGCCTCAAAAAACCCAAAATCTAACAAATCAAATCCCCTGGCCTTGTCAATCCTTTCCTTGTCAGTCTTTACATCACAACACAGTTTTTAAGTTACAAGCGTGTCTTTAGGCTGAGTAATATTTCCTTTAGAAATGTAGTTAAAGGGGGAAGGTGGGGAAGGAAGTGAAAACGAAATATTCAGTTGTTATTGGAACCCTTAAAGAAACAGCTCAGCAGCCATCAGCTGCACAACCAGAGTAACACCTCCATCTAGTGGCTTTCTAACGCTTGGTTAAGAATACATGGAAAAGAAAAAGCTGTCAGATACAACTTTCAACATCATCTGTCATAACATGCAGCCTACAACAACAAATGTGACCAGCAGACACACTGCTGCCCAACTTTCATCTTGAAATAAACTTCCATATCATTACACTACAGTGGAGGCCATAAGTACACAAATTTAGTAGACTGTAATGTACATAATTCACCTTGAAAACAGATCCATTATATAATGAATCTTCACATTTTAATCACCTCTAGTTGAGCTCAGCTGCTTTGTTCAGATGTTTATGTTTTTAGAAGAAATATCTGGCCTAGATGAACAATTTTTGTTCCTCCTTGGATTCAGAAGTTATTTCAACCAAACTAAAGCAATCCATCTAAAACAGCATTATCAATATTCAACACAAATGCACCAATAACTACACTCCTCCCTTTCTCACCTTTCTTCTCTTCTAGCAACAGCATTGTTCAAAGTTTTTATTATTATTGCTTTACTTGTAGTGTTGAACTAAGAAACAGCCATGTAAAGCACACAGAAACCCATCAAGCATCAGGAGGTGCCCAGGAATAGACACAAGTCTAGCTGAAGCTCAGGTGCAATTTTCTTCCTCTCCACAGGGCATCTCACACCACTTCAGAGATTCCAGAAGTGATAGCGACAGAGGAATTTCTGCAAATGTCAGTGGAGACTGTAAATAATCAACCTTTTTTCTACTTAACTGTAGCATTAACCATCTTCCTTTGGTAAGAAGAAAACCACACTTGGCTGTGTTTACCATTACTGCCTACCTACAATATCCACTGAAAGAAGAACTAACTTAGCTCAGAACCTACCAAAGGCTTCTATAGAAACAACCTCATCCACACTTGATATGTAAAAATGTTTATGCATGAACATAAAACATTTTTTACATTCACATACATAAGTTTCTTTATAACATACATGACTTGCTGCTATCAAAAGTAGAAGACTGGTTGGGAAAGAATCCACTGCTATGACCACACAGGGTATAGTAATCCCAATTTAATTGCTCTGAAGCGTCCACCAGGAAGAAAAGAAACACAGACAGGAAAGATGACTGGAACGAAAACTGCAGAATGTTGTGGATACCTGAGAAAAAATTGTGTTTATACAGAGATATGCCCAACGAAATTGCAGAAGAGTTCTTAGGAACAAATGAGTTGATCACAATGGCAATGTTTACACAAAGACAAGAACACACCAAGGAAAAGGGAATCAGCACAAATAGATGACACATGACTGATGACAAATTAAAAAACTCAACCAAGACAGAGTAAGGGAGAATCATACAGAAAGATAATAGGCATGGGATGTCACTTCCATAAAAACAGACAAGGAGATGGGAAACATATCTAAGACACCCCAGAGATGCAGCCTTTAAGTTCATCTGGACAGCAATGAACCATATGAACATCCACTGTTACTTAACTGCTGTGGCACTAGATATGCAAAGACAAAAGAAAATACCTATATAAGCTTAAATAAGTGTTTAAAAGCTCTCTTTATTAATCTGTTTTAGAGCACGTAGGAAGACAGGTACATATGTGTTTACTTTGCAAGGTTTCTGCCATTAGCAAGACTCCAAGTCAGCTAACACATGTTGAGACAAGAAAAAAGAATTTCAGCTTGCATTATGTTAGAGTGTGACCAGCCTATGACAGGAATTACACAAGATAATTTCTGCAACAGAGTACAAGTTGTTAGCTCAGCCTGCCAATAAAAAAAAAACCAAAATAAACCAAAAAAAAGAACAACCAAAAAAAAAAAAACTGGGAACAGGACCTCATGTTCATTTGAGCACCAAGAACAAGCCATAAAGTGAATTAGCAGATGCTAAAGGTGGACATCAGAACAAGGAAGACAAATTACCTACGGATTGCCATCCCATTTTGCCTGCTAACTCTTCCTCCACAAACCACTTGGCCTGTCCTTTTCACACCATGAATCACATCCCTCTCCAGTACAAAAGGCAATGCCTTTAACAAACTTCCACCTGTTCATTGAACCTGGCTGTAACTCTAACAGGTGTCCAAATAGCAGGGGAGAACAGAAGGCACTAAATGGCAGTCACACAAGTTGTTTTCTGTTGCCATGCAGGTGGGGGTCAGCTGAAGTGCTACTTGCTCAAGACCCCAGAGAGTATGTGGCAGAGACAGTGTTCAGTGCTGTTACTATTAAGAGAGCTAAGAGGGAAGAAAAAAGCTAAGAAGCTACATAAACAAAATTCTATCACATTAAACAAGCCAGTGATCTAGAATCCTACAGCAAGAAAACAGCCTCCAGCAAATGGCTGAAAGAAACTGATAAGGCTGCCTTTTAACCAGCTGCAGGCTAGCAAATGTAATGCCTATTAACTTGCAGTCACAGAATGGACAATTGGTCTTTTGCAGGCAACTCTTAGAGTCACTGTCTGCTTCACCGCTTAGGGAAGAATCACACAAAAAACCCCAGACTACTCTCAGAAATATCCTAAATCTCCTAGGTGGGTGAGATTCCATACCTGAGCCATTCCAAAAGACCAGTACAACTAAGGCACTCATTCCTCCAGAGCCTTACCAGTTTTACTTTGGAGGCCAGGCTCTCTGGCAGTTTTGTTCGTAGCTGGTTTGTTTCTTTGAATGTAGCCGGAAATCCACTAAGAAAGGCTAAGTCTTGCATTAGTACCAGACCTGGAACTTCTTTGTCTGTAGTCTAAAAACAAGAAAACAGGGTATAAAGACCTTTTTTAACATAGAATAATTCTCATAACAATAAAGGTTGATCTAAAAGCTTTCACTTTTTAGTTTTTAATGGGAGTTATGGAAAGAGAATAGCACAGAAATTTTCTAAAAATGTACAGAATGTTTAACACATAACAAAAACTGATCAACAGATTGTTAAAGTACATACCAAGTAACCCCTCCATACTATCTGTTTGCTGTTGTCTTTTAACATTCCAGAATGCGCAGCTTCAACTGGAATACATAAAATTGCAAATCAAATACTTCTTTCAGTATAAAGTCACTTCTTTTCTATATTCTAATAACCAAAAAATATTTTAGCAAATTAAAGATATTTGAATATTTATGGTGTGAAAAGTTGTCTTTATAAAGTGTAAATAATTCCTGGTGATAAAATAAAGACAAGTGGTTGGACTAGTGGTCAGGCACTACATATTAAACAAAATATGAAACTCATACCTGCTTTAAGACCCTACTTATATATGTTGAACTCATTAATGATTTTGTTTTACAGTTGGCAATCCTCTGAACAAGGGCAGAACTTATTGAGTCATTCAAACTAGAGTACACTGCAATTAAAAGAGGATCTAAAACTAATCTTCCTCAGTCTAAACTCCAGCCTCCTGAAATTATCAGAGCAACACAGATATTCAGATATCAAACCTGTTTTGCAATAGCCTTTTAAAGCACAGAACTCTAATCATCTGTAATCAGTTGTCTGGGAGGTAAGCAAACATTATCATTAATGTCATCATTTAGAGAAACAGTTTGAGGGCAAGAGAGACACTGAATGACTTGCTAAAGTCAAACAGAAAATCAGCATCAAAGTCAGTACTGGAGGAAAAAAGACCCTAACCCTAAAACTAATGCACAGCAGCTTACTAAAAAACTTGCTCTAGAAAACTGGGTGGTTTTCTAGACTCCTGAGAAAGAGCTTCTTACCGTCCTTAGGGCTATCAAAAACAATTACAGTCACATTGGTAGAGGGATTTTTTGGTTTTGCTACAAAGAACATATTGTTAGCAGCTTGTAGAGCAGGGTGAATGGAGGGCAGGTCTTTCAGTGTGACGTTGGCAGGCAGTGCAGGATCCAGGACAAGCATGGGCACTTTGATGCAGTGTGTCAGCAAACACTCCAGCTGCTTCTCACTACAGCAAAACACCAAAGGCATATTTAACACCACTAGAAAATTTAAGATAAAAATCATGCAATGAGAAACGTTTTTGTAAAATCTGATTAATTATTTCTAACATTTGCTGTGGCAGGGGGAAATTATTGAAAGCATGCTTATCTTCCTGCAGAAGGCAAGTATCTGACTGGTAATGTTTCGTTCATTCCCATAAACTGTTTTTTTCAAAAGTTCCTAAGATTTCCAAGTCTGCCCACAGAAGAGACCTTATACAAATCTCTAAATAACAGAAGGACCAAGCCAAATGACTGGAACAGACCAGGTCCTGCTGCTTCCTGGCAGCAGAGCCACAAGAGGTGTGGACGCTTCACAGACAATTACCTGCAGTGCCATGTATACAAATGGCAGGTGAAAGCAACACTGAACTTTCATTGCATATGTACCTGGAGTTTCATGATTCAAAAGCATGAAAATTTTTTCATACTCAGAATAGGAGCTATCCCTAAACAGTGACAGGGATGTGCATTCCAAACTCCAGAAACTGTTTTAAGAAGCTCCTTCATATATGCCACAATAACATTAGTTTTATTCAACACATATATTATCAGGCTGTCAGCTCTTGAAGTGACATAGTAAAGCCTGCATAGGCTATAGAAAACCAAACTAACACCCCAACCAGCATCTGCTTTCAGTTAACAATAAGCAGAATATCATTTAGTCCAATTTATAAGCCCAAAAGTCCCCAAAACTCACCTCTTCTTTGTTGGTTCTGTTGCATTCTTTCCAAGGATTTCCCTATTATTACAAAGTTAAAACAACAATATTAAATAACACGGTATTGACAGTAAGGAACTGAATCTAATTTCAGATTGCTAATTGAATCAGGGACACATTATCAAAGCACCAATAACCCAGATAAAAAGCTGCCAAGGCCTTGCCATTGGCCTTGCCAAGGCAAGCACAGGCTGACACACGTGCCCTTCACTGCTCACCCTCATGCAGTGCAGAGCTCAAAAATCTGTGGCTGTGCTGAGAATTGTGGCAGCAGGACTCTTTCTGCTAACAGGAATTTATGGGGTTATTATTAGGTTACTTAACAAAAGCCATGTTGATGTGAAAAACACTGGTAAGAAACCAGAATGAAGTGACCTGAAACTAGGTTGACTTGATTGTTTTGCCTAACATAAATATTCTGATAAGGTCTATGAAACAGCTCTTTTTCTAGTAGTGCTCATTGATTTCAAAGCACATGAAAAAAATTATCTACAGGGGAGAGAACCAGGTGTCCCTGTAGATAGCAAACACGGTATAGACATAAGTCTTACCCATAAGCTTAATATCAACTTTCCAAATCAGTGTTATAGAAAAAAACATGTGTTCTTCCCTTTCTGAAACAGGAATCACAGCATGAGAGATGACAAAGCTAAACCAACTAATATTAGCTATATGAACTGGTAGGAAAATATTAGCATAAATTTGAAGGCTTTTCAGAGCATAGGTTGTCTATGTTTAAGGTCAACGAATTTGAAGTTCTAATATTTTCAGTGTTTAGGTAACAAAGAAAAGATCCAGAATTTCTCTTGAGATCATACTGTAAATTGTACCTAAGTTACAAGACATAACATGCCAAAAATCAGATCAATCCACTTACTTGTGGATTTCTCACTATTCTGAACTTAATTATTACAACCCTTAAAATACAGACTTGCTCTTCCATTTAACATATTTACAGGCCAAAACACATCATGTGAGCAGAGTGCTTATTAAAAACTGAATCAGTGGTTGGTTACAAGGCATAATCCAAGGTATCTGCAGCAGCCTGTCTTTGAAGGTTTAGATCAGTAATTTTGCGGAACTCTGCTGCACAATCTGCAACAACAAATGCAGCAATACATGTCTTTGCTTCCTTAGCTAAAGGCCAACTCATACCTTTAAACCATGCATAAGTTATTTTCCCATTTCTCAGTTTCAGTGTTCATGAGACTATGAATCTAACTAATCTAAAAAGAAGCATTTAAGAAACATACTTAAGATGTTATGAAGCCCGTTATAAAAAGAAATACCGGGGGGTGGGGAGAGAAAAAAGGGTTGAAGAGAGGTTATATATTTGAGCCATAGTTTTATTATTATTATTATTATTTACAAACTGAGTTATAGAAATCAATACAAAATTATATACACAACACACAGTTTTCCACATGGCATTTTACAAATTCATGACAGAACAGCCTTAATTATTATGCTTATCTTAAACAATCTTCTAATTAGACAGGACTTGACAGCTAAAAGTAGAACTGAAACAAGGTTTTGAGAATAATCAAATGAAGAAGTGAGAAAATGTGCTTTGAATTTTCATCTTGATTAACATGGGAAAAAATAACAACAAAGAAAACTAGTACAGCATTAGATTGCTGCTGTCAGTTAAAGGGAAAAAATATATATAAGATTATTACCTCATTATTTTCTGTTCTTCCTCCATCTGTTCCCTGACCTGTTGCAATTCTTTGATCAGTTCAACATCTGTGCCGTTCACCCAGGTGTACACCACATCAATTGGCATGGGTAAACAAAGCCTACATAATTCAAAGGAAAGCTACATGAGCTGTTTAATATTACATTACAAGCGTTTGTGGCATCCTACAATAGCAATTTCTGTCTAACAACAGAAATACTTGGTGTCTGGGCTGCAAACAAGACAAAGCAAAATTACTCTCTTTAGCTATATATATATATGTCTTAATTATACACAAGCCTTTGACAAAACAGCACAGACACCAACCAGAAGGACACAAAGTGGTTTTAACTGTTCAGTAACTAAAGGAAATCCCAACTTTATGCTCTAAATTTCACTGACAGGAACTCATGGCCCAACTCCTTCAAACCCATCAAATACTTTTCAAGTCAGTACCAAGACCTGAGCACATCCTTCGCCAAGTACTTTAGGCAGGACAGCATGAAGCATAACTTAAATCATACCTACTGTTATTTAATTGCACAGAGCCAGTAAAATCTCAGCAGGACCAGTTCTCTATCCTAGGAATGTCTCTTTGATTATATTAACAGGGCATTTTATAAACCAACAATCTAATTTGGGTACATGAATTCAGACTCCAGACACGGCAGACAAATTAATTCTCGACACAATTGAATATCCCGGAGCTGTTTCTGGAGAGGTACAGATTTCCTAGCATGCATAAGGCAGAAGGAAGGGGTTTGGCTACCTTTTCCCTATTTTTTTAATGATAATCTCCTCTCCACGGCCCACAGCTTTGTGTCAGCAGGTACTCCAGGCTGCTGCCATAGGTGAATCTTTGAGTCCTGTGCAGTAGGAGGATGCCCCAATTATTATTTTTAAAAGTTCCTGTGTCAAGCCATTTAATAGCTTCCTAAACTGTAGGAAATGTAAAATGTAAATGTAGCAAACACTGGAAAACATCATTGTGTGACCCCACGGATCTCAGCATTAGAGAGGTTCAAAGGTGTTCCCTCTCCACCCACAGCATCCTTCCAAAAGCATTCAAAGAGAGGCAGAGCTTGCAGGCAGGTATTTCATCCACCTTCCCCTGCACAGCATGCCACAGAGAGCTTGCACCCAGCTTCACTTTCTACTGGCTCAGACTCAATAACTGAAGCACAAAATTTGGTAAAAGGTCAGCCAGTAGCTCGTCACAGCACAATGGGCAGGAACATTTCGTACTCAATCTTCCACTGTTCCTAACTGAGCTGCAACACTCAGAGGGTAATGGTGGGTCATTCTGAGACAGCTGGAACATCTCAGCAGCAGTACCACCTAGAAAGTCTCTCACATCTGCAGGGGGCCACCCTCCTACCTAAAAAAAGTCAATTTACTGAATACAATTACCCTTCTAGTCGATTAGTTCACTTTTTTCTCCAGAGATGACTAGCTTCCGGTTCATTTACAAGGCATGTTTTGAACTAAAATGTCGTCCAGAGGAGTAGAAATTCAACGGCAGGAGCTCCTCCAGCTTTTCTACGTTTGCTATAATCAGCCAAATTACTGGTTTGACACTGTCTGGAATGATACAGCTTGGAAAGAGTGTTTTAGGTGGAAGCACCTGACTCAAGTCAGTGGATTTCAAAAATGCCCAACTTTCAGCCTTCTAGGCAGAGCTTATTTACCCAGGCTTCAGTGAAGAGCCTGGTATCTCCAAAAGAACTCTGACTTTTTCTATGGAATGAGATAATTCTGACTTCTGTGAAGCCTCTCTCCATTTTACCATTTGCTACAAGCGTGTCTCTATGCAGTAGCACATATACCTATGTAATTTCCTACACTATGCCACAAACAGCCAAATGCTAGTAATTCCACAGAGGAAAAGCATTTTTGGTCAGATGCAGGCATGTCAACTCAATTAACCCTGGCATGGTGAGCTCATTCTTCATTACCAGTGATAAGAGACAGACAGTTAAAAAAAAAGTGAACTGTTTGCAGATCCACAACTCTAATTGCTTAAAATTTATCCAAATACTCAATAAATTTTCTTAATGCACCTTTACAGCATACATTGTTTCAGAAAGTAATGTTTATCAAGCATAATAATAAAAACCAGATACCCCAAATCATTTTGTTGTTTCCAATTAGGCAAAGTAGCACTGTTAAGACTGTACCTTTCTGGACTTGGCCAAAGCTTTCTGTCTGGTTTCATGGCTTCCTAAAGTATACCTAGAGTTTATATTTTCAGAAGTATGTAGTGGAATTTTGCTCTAAAATGGTTTAAAATTAAAAGAAACAGACACTACACGTCAGTAGTGTTGTTCTCAAACACTATTTTAACATGCAGAGTCTTTTGCAAATTGTTGAAGTTCAGAGAAGCTCAAAAACTCTCTCTCAACTTCTGTAGCTGTGTTTCCTTCATATGGATTTATACATTCAGTCTTCATCAGAAACACCAGGCTGGCAAACAGGTTAAGCCCAAGATGAGCTGAGGTAATTTACTAAATACAGCCACCTTCTAATCAGCTATTTCCCCTCTTTCACATGACTAACTTCTGGTTCACTAACAGATGTGACTCGAAGATGCATTTTGATCCCAAGTGGAAATTATCCTAACACCTCTCTACAGAAAATCACCACTTCGGAAAATTCCTTGAAGACTCCCAGATAATTAATTAAGGTGAGGTTTTACACTTTTCTCTTTCAAAAACCGTTTTTTACTTGCAAATCTAAAAACATCAATAGGATCCTGCTTGAAGACAAAACCAGAGGTCCCCCAGATAGGACAGGAGACCTGTCACCCTTGCTGGGCAGAATTTCCCATACCCATGATGTTTTTACATAAGAGAACCATCATCACAGCTGAGATTGTAGGTAGAAGACAAACTTTTGTCTCAACATCCACTGCTGCTGAAGGAGTACAGCAGATTTTGGATCTCTCCCAAGCTACCATATGGTGATCTCCAACCTTGCTCAGTCTCTTTATGGACAATAGAAGTCTAAGTTGCTCACAGCAAACCTCCCAGCCCTCCTGCCTGTTCCAGCTCTGTAATTATGCACTAACAGTAACTCAGCTGTTCCACTGCTATTCCTGCTCCCTGATTTGTACATCTTTTCCTCTCTCCAGCCTCACTCAGCTCAACAGTTAATGGCTGGCCAACCACTAATAGCTCTCACTTGCTGCACCCTACTGAAATCAGTCTGCACATTAAAAAAGCTGAGGATTGTTCCTTCACATCTTTCCATATATACTTTTGAGTTTTAAATATGACATCCTAGAATAGCAAAGTTACACTTCACAGTAAGTAAAGTACACTTACTATACCATTTGCAAGTAGAGCAATAAAACACAGTCCTCATCCAAAACACTCATGGCATGGAACTCCATTATTTAGTTTCCTTTTCTCCCTTCTTATTTCCATATCAAAACTTAGTCTTAAAAAATGGGTTTGGATAACAAAGTGACTTAGTAAAAAGCCCTGGAATTTCTACTCCACTCTCTCAAGCTGTTGTAATGTAAGTAGCTGAGCAATGTAAGCACCAAGTTTAGCAGCTGATGTGGCTACCTGAAAAGTGCCAAAGTTGGGATGCCAAGGATAATTAGCAGGAAGGAAAAACAAGCCAAAGCAATTGCAAAACTTCAAGGCGAAAACAAAAGCCTGCCTTGGTCTGGCAGAGAACAGTGTTCAATAGGTGCAGCTAATGATGTCATTGTTTTTGTGTGATGAGCTTTTTAGTTTATCATCATAAGGAGCTTGCCCCCATACACAAGTTTGTCTACATTCCACAGTGAGGTTTTTTCCATAGAAGTTTACAAGTCAACTATTACACAAGAACAGAGAATTTTACCTGCAAAGTCCTAGAGAACAACACAACTCAAATTCAACTGAAGACCCATTAAGATTTCCCAAAGGCCATGTAGCTTTTACTTTCCACACAGCAGTACACCTGCTTAACTTTCCTAACCAACAAGCCTCCTGTTCTCCAATTCTAAATATTTTTCTCTAGCACTAAAATAGAAACTGATTAAATCATTGGATAAGCTAGATTTAATCTGGAAGTCCACAGTCCTCAGTTTATGGGTAGTTCTATATGTTGCATTAACACCAGTCTAAAAAATTCCACCAAACCACCACTAATGCAAGTGCATGCTGCAAGATAGGATCCATTACTGCATTTCTTAAGTTTGATAACAAAAATAAATTGAACCTCTGACAAGGGACGTCTAAAAGTTAACAAATGCCTAAAACTACATCTCTGCAAAGATTTCTTGTTGGTATAAATTTTTAGAGGAAGTTTGTATCTGCACACAAATGTCACAGCAAACATCCCTGTTACTCCTGACATGAGATTGTTAAAGGTATATGGGTGAACTGGAATAATTTAAGCACCCATCATGAAAAGCTTAAGCTTTTGCTCAGGCAGCCAATAGCTCCTCACCAGGCGCTGGATGTTCTGCTCACAATCCACAGAAACGAACGCTAGCAAAGGAGTGCTTCACACAACCAAAATGAAGAAACACTGCAGAAATGGGAACTGACTATATCTACACCACAACAGTGAGATATGTGATTTTGTTTTGGAAAAAGTCAACGGTTTTATAAAAATATTGCAGTCAATTATCACAAACTCAGGCATTTTAGTACTGACAGGACCAAACTGCCATGTTTTACTTCGGTACTGCTAAAACATGTAAACATTAAGCTATTCATCCACATGAGCTGTATCACTCTGCTTTTATCTGTCATCCTTTGGAAAATGGGGGAGAGAAGTAAAAGAAGAAACTATAAAAGTTTATAGTATTCACCAACATCATACAATGCACTTTTACATAGTTATCTCACACCAACCAAAGCGTGACAAATTGATCTGATAATTTCTACTGTTCCATGATGCAACAAACCTCAAGGCAGATTAAAGCATCTGCTTTCAGGGTTAGTTTTTTTCCCAGTCACATGTATCTATATTAAGAGTCAGATGATATCTGCTTAGTAGCTTTCTTGCACCTACCAATTCACAGTCCACTTACTCCCTGAGTAACAGACCCCACGGCTATTCAGACATGAATGATGAAACCACAGGAAGTCATGTAGCAGTTAACATAACTAAAATAAATGACCCATATGACTTGGTTTCCAACTTGCTGTGAGAGATTCTCCCATGCATTCAGCTTTTAAAAGCTGCTTACTAGCTTTGTGACTTCTCTGCTAAATAATGACCCTCATAAAACATCACAGAAAATGCAAGATGACTTAAAATAACTTCTCGAAACACTGAAAATTGAAATTTTAAGCACATAGGAACAGCAGTTATGTTTTCCCTTCTTAATATGGAACACATGTCATGCCCTCCCTTCATTTTTAACATTGTCACCATATTGATGTTTCATTAGAGACGGGATGAATTAAACACATTTAAAATGTAAATTCTGGTCTATGACTAGAGCTTCCAAATGCCAATCTTCCAAATTGGGAGATTATGCACTAATTATTCAGTATATTTAAACCACTAAGTTTAAAATTTGTTGCAGATTTAGAGCCCATACAACAAGGTTCTACTCAACAGTATTTTACTTCAACTAATATATTTTATTTAAATATTTCATTAGACAGTAAAATGTGCAATACTGTCAGAAGCAGGTAATGCTCACCGATTCTGAAATGATTTGCCAGCGACGTTGTCTCTGTATGAATCAAACATAACATGATACTGGTCTCTACTCCACTCCAAGACAACCTGCAAAGAAAAAAAACCAAAACCACTTGATGTCACCACCTTCTAAAGTTAGATTTTTAAATGTCACGTTTTTAAATGTGTCACGTTTTTAAACACAACAGTTTTCATTCAAATCGATCTATGCATTAATAAACAACTGAGCAGACCACAATCCCAACTAAATTATGACAGCCAGCAATCAGACCCAGAATCAAAGAGCATACTTAATTTAAACAAACTTTGCTTTTCTCTGCAACAAAGGATTCCATTATATATGTACACTCTTTTAAAGCTACTTTTTATTTAGGTCACCTCCCCTTGTCTCTCAGTATTTAAAAGTTCAGTAATGTTTTCCCAAAACTGAGACCTAAATCAAATATACTTTGATACAAGCAGGAAACCCCTAACACACACACATACCCCTGCATAATTTTGCTCATCTTTCTTTCTATTCTCATAAAGTATACACACCTCCAAAATCTGAGCTTTGCAAACAAACACCTAGGAAAAAAAACCCAGAGTTTTTCAACACTAAAAGTGGTAACTATGCTTTGACATAATGAAGAAGTCCAAGTATTTTGAGATAAAAGTAATATAAAACATATAGGTTCTCCTCTGAGATAAACTTGCTATGACATATTTTCCAGTGAAAGTCCAACCTTGAAAACTACAGTGGCATTTTGTGCTGTTTTAGAGTTGAAGGCATGATGGCTTAATTTACTGGGATAAGTATGTATTTGTATGCACTGGAGAGGGGAAAAAAACCCAAAACAAACAAATGAAAACAACAAAACAAAGAGAAAGAAAACCAGGAAATGATAGCACTTACTTTACACCACTCTTCCTAGATTTACCTGTTACTATCGCTTATTTCTTGTATCGTGGGAACTATGAAATATACCATTTCTGTAAGGTCACATTCAAAACCATAAACAAACCTTCCTCCCTCTTAAGAGGATACACATCTCTCTGCCCTCATTGCCACTAAAGCAAATTAAAGCCTTCCATGGAGCAGGGAAGCTCCATCATGTGCCTGGGTGACAAGAGCACGCACACAATTCCTGCCAGAGCTGCAGACGGTCTCTGAGTAACCAACACATCAGCACTCTTCCATTCCCTCACACAAAGGACACAGACTGCCCAGGTAGGCATAAAAACCTCCTCCCTAAAATACCAAGGTCGGGAATTGTCTTAAAACCACACACTATTACACTTTTCATGCATAAATCATTAAGCCCTTCTGCCAAATACCCGGTTGAATACAGTACACACTGGAAGTTCATATCCACGTGGAAACATTTGCTCCTACTGATAATGATGAGGTGACACACTGTGACTATCTGTGTCTAGAAGAAATACGGAAGTATTTGAGTAAGAATATATTAAATGAATAATATGTCTGTCCAGAAGAAAACACTAACCATTCCAGCCTTTGTCTTTTGTGTAACTATAGCCAAAAAGAGCAGAGGACAGATCTCTTAGGGGCACATCAAGGAACAAAGTTAAAAACTTCCTACCTGATACATTTTTTCCCTGCAACTGTTTCCTCCCGACACATTATGCATCGTGCAATAATGCCTAGAGGCTGCTTTGCTTCAACTTTTCATACTGATATTTTAAAACCACCAGGGGAACATTAAAAAACAAGGTGAGAGACACCCTATTAGGAGCTACTGTATCAGACAGATGATAACAGTGGCTCTGGCGTGTTCTGGTTATAAAGCATGTTACAAAGCAGAGCTAACCTAAAGAAAGATGGCCAAGAAGGGTTTATAACCAAACTGCCCCAATACTTAAAACTCATATTACAAACAGGGAACAGCATTGACTTAGACCTGGCTACCCTGTATGTTTTTGCAGAAATATTTCTCAATCATGCTCAATGTCCTAGTATTTCACTAAGCTCAAGATTTTCCTTCAAATGAAGTTCATTTTCATTTTCTGTCTGTGAGAACATCATTACCAGTCTCAAATTATTTGTCCTAACCATCCATTTTTATTCCACCAGTAATATTGATATTAGCACAAACCTAGGAAATCAGATCTAATTTTCCCTACTAGAACAAAAAAAAAAAAAACTGGCTCTGGGGGTGGGGGGAAAAAGCAGAACTGCAAACACTGTTCAGACACCAAGGTCTGATAAGCATGGCCTCACACTGCTTTTTATTGCTTCAGTTTCCCGCAGATGGCCAAAAATGGTTTAGCTGTTAATCTCTAGAAAGATTTCTTGGTTTCATTTTGCAAACGGTTTTACATTTCCTTTATTAGTTGCTGCCTTGCAGAGTCTGTACTGAAGAAGAGAAGCATTTTCCATTCCCACGATAGCTGGTGGAAGAGGTCTAACAGTGTTGGTTCTCACAAGCCTTGTCTCTCCTAAATCATTGAGCCACCACTGTTTACCAAAAGACAAAGGCAAAAGCAAAATGCATGCACACATCTCTTACCAGGCTTATCTACCATCCTTGAAAAGAAAAAAAAGAAAAAAAGTGCAGGTGTTTCGTTGGTGCGTTTTAGCTTGTTTTTTCTAAAAACATTGCTGGTCACTTTTCTTTTTTCTTAACATATAATTTGGAAAATCTACTCCTACATGAATCTCCCAGTTCTTTTGCTGACTCTCTAAATTGCATCTAAGCTTTCCAAGCAGCTATTAAAGGGCTGGAAGCAGCAAACTAAGATTTAGGAGGAAACTCTGAGCAGTGATTTAGACTGATTCTCACCAATCCCAGCCATAACTTAGACAATTACTGAAATACTTTTTAAAACCTTCAGAGCTCTATGATATCCTAAACTTGTGTTTTAAGTACCCATTCTGAAGAAATGCAAAACTATGCTCAGTTTCACAGCACCGCGAAATCTACACCAATCCAAGTTGACAATCGTGTACAAACAGGTGCCTATGAGTACTTTACAACTACTTAATTTGCTGATGGCTTTGCAGTGTTTCAGGAACTTGTGGTCCCCGCAAGACAGCAGAGATTAAGGACTTTATGCGAAGATGTGTTGGTACACAAAACAAAGTTTTGATTGAGTTACACCCAAGAATTTCAGTTAACAGTCTTCATGTTTTGTTTTTTTTTCCCTGCATCTGAGAGAGCCCATCAAATTAAAACAGAGAAGGGAAAAAAAAATAAGGAACAACTTAGGGAATCAGGAAATTCCAGTCTGTTTGCATTGAACACTGCCATCCTTGTAGACTGACAAAAATACTTGGATTTCCCTGATTCCTCACTGCATTCACAAACACTGCACTGAAGTAGGATTCATTTTTTCCTCTCCAGATCCCTTCACTGACTTACCAAATCTATAGGACAATGTGAAATGAAGATTTAAACGTACAACACATCCGTGTAAAGTCATATCTAGAAAAAGTGTAATTACATGACATAATTTACAAACTAATGCGGGCGAACTAAGTAACAAACGCGAGCAAAGCAGGCTCTGGTGCGAAGCTTGGAGGGAGGATACATTTAACTCCTTAAACTCCGGAGAGGGAAAAGATTCTGTCACTCCCAGCCGACATGTGAAGGTGACATCCAGCACAGGCTTTAAAAGACTCAAACAAAACCACAGCACCAACAAGTCACCTGATGGTGAGGGAAGTGGAAGAGAGCTGCCCGGGAGCAGCAAACACCCGCTGCCCGAGCACGCCGGTCGGTGTCACCTGCCAGCGAACCCCGAGGGGACACCCCGCCGGTCGGTGTCACCTGCCAGC
>VZRO01005149.1:722-68866 GCA_013397915.1 Daphoenositta chrysoptera | reverse complement strand
CCGGGGCTGAGGGCTCGGGGACGGCGCACGGGCACAGCCGAGCTGCGGGCTGAGATTTAATTGAAGCAGTCTTTGCGTGTTTTGGCACAGAAATGAAGTGCGGGGCTGGGTTCGTGGAATGGAAATCAGCAGGATAGAGAGGGCTAGTGATGGAGTTTTTCAAGAATAGCTCTGGAGGAAAAACATAATAAGAAAATAGTTAGCAATTGCTAGCTGACAGCACACTTTGGATTCTGCCATGAAGTTCAGCCACCTACATAGGACGGACGATCTTGGTATCGCTGCTGTCAAACATTGATAAGGTGGAGGCACCACTGGTGAATGATGGGGTGTCACAGGCCTGCAAGAGGCCAAGCATAGTAGCACCTATCTCTGTAGTTTATCCCTGCATCAAAAGGTCTTTTAAGTATTTCTTAAAACTCCCTGCAGTGACTTTTCGGAGTAATAAACATCCTCCTTGTGATTTTATATTTCCTGTGTGAAGTAACAGTGGCTGACCCTTTCCAGAACTTTGTCCCAGTATATTTACACAGTTGCGGTGTGAGAGGACTACACCTGGCTGTACTTTAAGAAATATCCAAGAAGGCACGGCTCTTTGGCACGTCTCTCCCAATCCACTGAGCCCTTCTCCTATTTACTTTTTTGTGTCACAACATTTTGTCTTTCTCCAGGATGAGAGGAATGCTAATGTCTTTACAAACAATTTAATGGGTGGAGGTATGGGTGTTAATGTCTTTGAAATGGGTCTTAATATCTCTACTGACTTTGGGCAGCAGGTTTGTTGCAGAGCCCACACAGCTTGGCTCCTGGAACAGACAAGGGTCTGCACAAGCCTGAACTTCTGAGCTTTGGGGTAAATCAGTAGGGTCAAGGGGAGATGCGTGGTAGGCAGTTCAGGAAGGCTGTACCTTCCCTGTGCAAGGGGGAAAGGAAGAGGGAAACATGCAGCTGGGAGTTTAGGATAAAAGGAGGCTGCACCCTCCGAAACCTCGAGAGAGAAAACCCCGTAGGCATGTGCCCCGGTGGGCTCTCTCCCTTTATTCGAATAAAGTTGCAGGACTCCTCTGTCTCCTTTTTGGACATAAACCTCCGGCATTTGTGGATTTTCCTGACAATGGGCCATGGGACAGGTTGGCAAATTCACCAGGGGTTCCCTGCAGAGCCTCAGAGCCCATCTCATAACGCTGTGTTCCTCCTCCTTATGGTGTGTTGTCAGCCTGATAACACTTATTTGGCCCTTCGTGATAACCCAGCCTTCCCATCTTTGTACATAGAAGACTCTAGCTAAATTTCTCTCCTGTTGTGCACAGCCAACACTTTCTCCTTCACGTATTTCTCCTTCACCAATGTGCCAAAGTACTACCCTAGGGGAATATAATCGTTACACGTTCCCTCACCTGCCCCCTGCTCAAGCCCTGTGCTATTATTATTAAACTATTATTACTCAGCTATTATTACTGTCTAGCAGCATCTCTTTACCACCGCCTACAGCACTGTGCCGGCAGTACCAGTGATGGCCTGGAATTCTGAGTCAGCAGACTGAGGTTTTCATTGAGAACTGAGGTATAGCACAAATGCAGATTATGAGACAAACCCCTATTTCTGGTCAAAAAAATCTATTTCTGGTCAACAATCCAGCCTAAATGCAGAAATGAAAGTGAATGTGCTGAAAAGATGAAGCTGAGAGTCATATCACCAATGTAAAACAGAAAACCAGTCAGGGGAAGCTGGATTACTTCAAGACCTGGGTTAATAATTAAAACAAAGTGTGAGAGGATACATTTATACAGACCAATAAATACTTCCATATGACACCAGTGTAGTAAAACCATTAAAATTCACATAATATTTAAATTATTTCATAAAGTATCAAAGTATACCAATAGACACAGAGATATAAAAAGGTGCTGAACAAATAATGATGGCACTATATCTGTCCTCTCTTGTAGAATACTTATATTCAAGGAATATATATTTAAACTGAAATAGGTGCATGAAAAGGAACAACCAGATCCTTCCCTCTAGAAAGACACTAAAAAGTTTTGACTTGTTCACATCACAGAAATGAAGATCGGAAACTTACTTAAATTAAATGCAATACTGTCACCAGATTAAAACAAAACAAGGGAAAACCCAAAGCAAACAAAACAAAAGAAAACAAAATAAAGGAGACAAAACTTTGTTCTGGAATATATTTCAAATAGGAATAGCAGGAATGCTATCAAGCCTTGAGGGACAGCCTAACCAGCTTGTGACAGGAAACAGGACTCTACATTCCAGATGTTCCCCTATATTCCATTCTGCCATGGACTCATACACTCTTCCCATCTTCAGTCCATCAAAGGTTTAATTGTTTCAGAGAAACAAGGTTGTTTAGTCAGGAGAAGAGGAAGCTCAGGAGGGATCTCATTGCTCTCTACAACTATCTGAAAGGAGGTTGTAGTGAGTTGGGAGTTGGCCTCTCCTGCCATGTCTCAAGTGAAAGGATGAGAGGAAGTGGCCTCAAGTGCGCCAGGGGAGGTTTATCTTAGGTATTAGAAAAAAAATGTCACAGAATGACTGGACAGGCACTGGAATAAGTTGCACAGGGAGGCATTAAGGGTCACCATCTCTGGAAGTGTTCAGTCATCTGGATGTGGCACTTGGGGATGCATTTTAGGGGTGATTATGGTGGGTTGATGGTTGAACTTAAAGATCTTTAAGATATCTTCCAACCCTGATGATTCTGTGATGCTGTGAAAGGCATGGAAAATGGATGAAAACAAGGCCACCCTCAGCTTGCTAATGAAGAGCAAACTATTAAGGTAGAGAGCAGATGCAGCTCAAATACCTTTTGAGACAATCTATCCAAGTTGCTGGGATTATTCAATGTCTGGCACTAGAAATTATTTCCAAGATCAAAACCAGAAACCAGATCAGTGGCCTTGTATCCCTTTGCAGCTGGCTTTGTAGGCATGTGTCTGAAAGGAGCAGGGCTTAGGCCAAATTCTTCTGTTTTCACATTTTATCTGATGCACTGTTTAGGCAGTCCTCCAGGTAAGAACTTTATCATTGTATCCAAGAATGGGATACTTAGCTTTCTTCATTTCTCCCAGTCACTGTAGATGCAAATGAACCCAGATATTCTGCTAGGAGCAATAAATTCCACTAGATGTCAGGATATGTAAAAATTAGGTGCTGGCATTATAATCCAACATATACTTAAGGGCCTTGCCAAGTCATTATCCATGTAAACCATTGGGCTCTTGGGATAATCTACTTGACTGTTCTTATATTTGTATTAAGTCAAAGGTGCACGTAGCAGCACTCAACACAAAGGCATGCCTCCTGTGGATTATGATGTAATCTAAATAAGCAGTCAAATAGTTATAAACACACTTCATCTTGATCCTGATTTTCTGCAAGTTGCCTTCACCAGCATTTTTTCTCTCTTAGCTCTTAGAAAACTGAATTTTCGTTTTTTTTTCTTACTGCAGTTAGACCTTTTTAAGAGGGGGTAGAAGCTACTTTGAAAAGGAAAGTAATAACTTTTCTTTCAACAGGAATGGAGATTCTCTAATGTTAAAAATCTTGAGGAAGGCAGAACTTGTAACTGGACATGGTGAACTTGTCCAGTAGTACCTCTTTCCAGGTCTTTTGCGTTCTAATTTTCTGGGAAAGGAGAACAGTAAGAGCTAAATATCTGAGGCAACAGTGTAATTATCTTTGGTTGAGGCAGAAGACCAGAAATAATCAAGCAACCATCTCAAGCTTCTCTGTTAGCCAAGAATATTATTCACTGCACATTCCACGAATCTTGTTCTAAAGAAAAGAGAATTAACATCATCATAGGTTTCCTGTATTCATCTCTGCATGGTCTCTTTCATAAACATGAATTAATCTTGTACACTTCTGTGAGGAAAAAATTACTGACCACAAAGATAAAGACAAAAATCAGCAAGTTTGATGCCTGTTCCACTTTAAGTCTGAATTTTCTTAGTACAGGAGGTAACTCATAGTGCTCCAAAGGCTCAGCAGTTCGCTCTTAGGGATTTTGGTTTCCTTTGTGAATGCTCTGAACTTCTGAGCATTCAGAGGTGTCTCAAGTCAGGCAAGTAAAAGTAAAGAATAGAGGGATGGCTCGCCTGTTTGTTTGAAGTAACTTGGCTATCATCAGTTTTGCAGCAGAGACAGGGGCCAATTTATATTTGCTTATTGTATTTATGCAGCCATCATTTGTATTCCTGCCCTATTCACTAGATAGATCTACAATATATCTACTAAGAACCTTTTCTAAATCCTCAAAGTTCTTCTACACATCTGTGAACAGGTTTGCCCCATGCACTGAAGAATGGAGAGGAGAAAAAAAGCCAATTATTTCACCGCTCGCTCTTGTAATGCACACGCTGAGAAGGATTAAAGTTTTCAAAAGTTCACATAAAAGCATCTAAATTCCTATTGATTTTAATGGCAATCTAGGAAACTGCCTAAACATCTCTTCCATTATTACCTTTGTGCATTTAGTCTGAAGAGTCTTTATTTAGTAACATTTAAGGAAAGAAAAATGTAATAAAAGCTGTTTTATTAACATAAACATAATCCAGAAATCCTAATTTTTCCTTGGTTGTCAATAACCACCATTGAATTTACATCTTATCATCATGCATGAGTGGCACATGAGGGTATGCAGGGGAGCTCTGTCCTGTTTAGCAGAAGATGAGTACCAGTGAAGCCTTGCTAGTGTGAACATCAGGGCAGGTTACCTGAGCTCCTGGGATGAAGCACAGAGTTGATAATCCACACTGAAAACTGTGTTGCCAGATTTTCACAACTCAATGTGACCTGCAGCAGCTGGGTTAAAATTAATGTGACATTTTGGCAGCCAGAACCTACAGCCCCTCTCCACAGCTCTGGCCCATTTCTTTCCTGCCAAAGCCCCCAAAGGTTTCTTGTTACACTTTCATGTTCATTTACTATATTAACACACTCTTAAGGACCAGCTCCTCTAAGCATTTAAGTATTTTCTGTGCACCTAGGAGCCAGCAGAGGACTTTGTAGAGAGCTAGGCCCTAAAGAGCAGTCAAAACAAGCTTGTTTTCACTTCTACTTAGTACTTAGAAGAGCTGGATGAGCACTTTCTATGGAAAGGAACTGAGGGAAAATAGGGCCTTCTAGGACTTCTCTCCAAGCCACTCCACCCCCGCCAAAAACGATAATACCTATGCTTCTGAAATTTAAAGCAGTAGCCTTAGGCATACTGGAATTAATAGCTTGGTATGGCACTGTGAATTTGGTAGTACCACTATCTATCAAATACAGTAATTAAATTACATTAGTCATTCAGAACACAAAAGAGTAAAAGACAGTGACTGAGCAGTGTTCTATCCTTCAACACATAATCTCATTTTGACTCACCATTTATAGAGCTCTTAGCATTTGGTGAGACTCCATCCCACTGAGATTACCTCTAAAATAGATATTGAATAGAAGTGAGGGTTTCTGAGAGACACTGTTAGACCTTGCTGCTATGTCTTGTAATGGATTATCTCAATCAGTCTGCAGTAATTTTAGCCTCATGAGCAAATGTATTCTAATTATATACAGCCACTGAGCGTTTTCACTTAGTACTGCAGGAAAAATGGAGATTTTAAAGTCGTGCTCAGTATTTCAGTACTTTTGAAAACCCTCAGATGTTCAGCTCCCAATCCTCTGGACAGGTATGCAAGGAAAGTTTTTGACTTGTTACTTGAAAATTGTGTTGATAGAATATAGAATTTTCTCTTTTTTTTTTGCTTCAGACCCTATTTTTCTACTGTCCCCATTTCTTTACAGGAAAAAAAATTCTCTTTTAAACATAATTTCCTACCCGTTCCACTTCCTTTTATTTGTGCAGATACTAGACAGGACATTTACAATAATCTGAAGAGCACGGCTCGTAAAAATGAGGTATAACTAAAGAAAAAACAGTAGTATCTTAGAAACAGATGAAAAAGCAGTGCCTAGAGAGCAAAGGACTGGAACAATGCCATTTAAAAAATCTCTGAAAGTGAGCATCTAGATGAAGCTGAGGCAGCATGTGCACCTGGCAGCAAAATCAGATTTTCTAAGCATAATATTCGCCAACATTTTACTCTGAAAGATCTGTTATTTCCTGCACACTTCAAACTAAAATAATAAATGCTTGCAGAAAGCCAGAAGAAATCTTTTGAAACTCTGCAGAATCTGGCTTTTGCTCTTGGCTTTGGTTGGTTTGGGGCTTTTGTTGTTTTGTTGGGGTGTTGGGTTTTTTGTCCTTTGTTTTCTTTATAGCAAGCCCTTGCTTTTTATAGTGATATGCTCTTAGCAATGGTAAACTAAAATTTAAATAGACTGTGGCCTTCAAACCAAATCATATCTGTATGTCTGTTTCCAAAGTCCCTAAAGAAGGGGATGGAAAATCTCCCCAGACCGTGATTCAATATATTTAATGTATATTAGGAAATATATATTGTATGGATGTAACCTTATTTTCTAAATATTGAATTTCATCAGACTTTTTGAAAATATACAGTTAGGGTTCACTATCTTTGATATTTAATGATCATTCTAACTTGAGTAGAATAGAATAGAGTAGAACAGAATTTCTCACAGTAGTCTAGTTTTATGAAATGTTGGATTATTCCAAAGAGTAAAAAGGTTTTAGTTTTTATTTTAACATTAGAAACGCAGGACCTTTGGTACACTGATGGCATTGTTATATGATAGTGATGGAATTTATGTTTCTTTTGTTAATCCTGCCAGGTTGCAATGGCAGAGAGATCAGACTATAGATTTGATGGTTGGAATGGGCAGAGTAGTCTTTTAAATCCACTCAGCAGCACACAGTAGAAAATAATGGAGGTGCTTTCAGTGAAGAACAGTGGTCAGTAAGATTTTGTGGCTGTATCAAAAACATGTACCTTTTACATCACAGTAGTGAGATGGAGGCTCAGAACATTAGAAGAGCATCTAATTTTGGTTAGTTAGCTCTCCATCATTTGATATGGATCACACTATCAGACAAGGATTAAATCGTTAAAGGACATCTTTAGGATGAACAATTTCCTTTGATGGCTGAAAATATACTTTTCACGTTTAAAAATGCTTAAGAGACTACATAGAGAGTAGAGTGGAAATAATTGCTAAAATACCTTTTTGGAAAGCCATATTAACTGTTGCTCTTCATACCCATTTTATTTCAGAACACAGAGACACAGAATCGTTTGGGCTGGAAAATACCTCTAAGACCATCGAGTCCAGCTGATAACTGCTGCTCATGAGTGTGAAGGAGCTTGTACAGACAAGACACAGGTATAGTTCATGATCTTTTCTTTGGGACTCCTGCATTGCACCAGCTTTTCCTCAATCCAAAGTTTCTTAAACAAATAAGAAGCAGTGATGCTCCCACAGGTTATTGCAGTGGTCATTGCCAGCTACAAAGCTGAGTATTTGTTTATGCCTCGTTATACTGACTTCGCTGCATTTTTACTGAACAAGAACAATCCTGCCTTTATTCCATATTTTTTGTGGTCATAAGGGATTAGCTATGCTGCACGAACCTTTGATGTAGAAGAACTATGAAGGATATGGACAAAGGCCAAGAAAGGATGGAAAGAACAGTTTGTTAAAACTGAAAAAATAAAATTGGACACAATATTTAGGTTTTGTAAAACTACATTTTACTAAGTGAGTATGTTTGCTACATATATATCAGCTGTAATCAAGCAGTTTCAACGTAAAGAGATTTCACAATACTACCCTGAAGCACATGTATAGCAGCTCTCTCTGGCCCTGTTAGACCTTGTTGTCAGCTATGGCCAGACACACAAGAAGGATGCTCATGAAAGAAGCAAAAAGTAATTCAGACAGCAATGTGCAAAGCATGGTATAGAGGAAGAAATAATTGAGTGCCCTATATTTAGCAGTATGATGTGGTAAACGTAGACAAACCAACACCCATAAATTGTGCTGGCAAATCTAGTTAACATATGGAAATAGAATCTGATTTTTCAGCACTGAGTACTCCCCATTTCCAGGAGGTGTTGCGTTGGATGTAGCCACATCATTAGCCACTTCTGATGCTGAGAAAAAAGATATTTTTGATAGCTTTTCCTAGGACTGATCAAATTCTCTCTGTTTAGAGTCTGATTCCTTTAATCCCTTTGCATTCTAATTTGACTCAGGTCATTAATTTCATTACTTTCTCTTAATCTTCAGCAAGCAACTTACTGTCAGCTACTGTGTACCACTAAGAAAACTGCATAGGTATTTCTTTCAGATGGCAAGGCCACATAAAAAGCTCCCATTTCACTTTGAATGATTTCCTTTTCACTAAAAATGTGCTTCTACAAAAATGTACTGCCAAAATTATCAAAATGCCAGAGCCAAATTCTCCCACTAACTGCTTCAGCATGTTCACTACCTCATTTAGAATGGAGAAAAACAAAGCCACTGAAGAATGGTTCATCTGCAGCTAAACAGTCTCTTTCTTGCCCTTTATAGCCCTTGTCAGTCTACAGCTCATGTGTTCTGGAAACAAAGATTTCCCCCAATAAACATTTTATTTGAAAAAATATCACCCAAAAAGTAACTGAAAAAAGAGTGAAGTAGTAAAAATGAGAGCTAATCTTCTCTAGAAATTCTGGAATAAACCTTTTCACACCGTATCATTATTGCAAGATATTAATCTGTCCTGCACGAGAGGTAGCGTCTATTTTTTTTTTTTTTTTGAGAGATGAAATTACACAATTTCAACCCAGTAGTCCTCTCTTCATTCTTAAGGGACTTGTCAATTTTTGACTAGTCCAATCTTTTTGACAGCTGAGACATCTTTTACCTGCATTTTGGTTAGACATTTACATATAATCTAGCTAGCTACAGAGGGGACCCAAAACAAATGGGGTAAATTAAACCATCTTTTAAACAGTAACACCTGGTAACTGCTTTATAATTAAATCACATTACCTTTTAGAAATATTAACATCATGCCATGAATGCCTCACAGCATAAGACTTCACAGATGATGTGGGTTGTTACTATTGCTATTCCAAACTTCATGGCAGAAGTGAGAATAATTTACACATGCTTTTGTTAGTGAGAGAAGGTTACAGATATTGGCACATGACCAAAGAGGAAGGGAGGAGATACCACAAACCAGCCTGAACTCTTCACACAGTAATCTGAAGAAGTTACAGGTAGTGTATTTGATTCCTTCTGTAAATGCATTTCTGGCACAACCTGTGTTAATAAACCAGTTAATAACCAGTTGTTAATAAAAATATTAGGCATTACATTCACAGATTAAGGCTGCTTTTTTTCCTAGTGCTTGTGTGTAGCAAAAGATCTCAAGAAGTAACTGAGCTATGTCTCTCTTGTTCTTGTTCCAAACTTTTATTGCTTACCATTTTCTCGTCTCACTTGTTCTTCCATCCTTCCATCTTCCAGCAAGTTCTTTACCAAATCAGGGAAGTAAATGCTACTGTAACTATTCTGCACAGGTTCAATGTAAACACCGTGTAGAGATTAATATTAAAGTTCTTTCATGTTACAGGTCACTTCATAATGAATGAGTTTGGAAAATGTGTTAAAGAATACTCAGATATAATAAATATAAAATCAATGGAAACCAGATTTTGAGTAAAACAGGAGAAAAGAGGGGATACAAGTACCAGCAGCATAGGCTGTTTTAGATCTCTTCCATTATTATTCCCTTATCTTCATATGTTTTCAAATCACTGCAATGGATGTGTTATTATTTGCACATCTTGATATATTTATTTTTCTAATAATTTTAATTTGAAGGAGTCTGACCATTTCATTAAATCACCAAATCACAGAATCATGAAAGGGTTTGGTTTAGAAAGGACCATAAAGACATCATAGTTTCAACCCCAGTCCCATGGGCAGGGACACCTTCCATTAGACAAGGTTGCTTAAAGCCCCATCCAGCCTGGCCTTGAACAGGACATCCACAATTTCTCTGGCCAACCTGGCACAGTGTCTCATCACCCTCAGAAGAAAGAATTCCTTCCTAATATCTAATCTAAATCTACTCTTTTTCTTGGCAAAGGAGCTGATCTGCTCTCAGAGGGCCGTAAGCAAACTCTATGCATCCAAAGCTCACATGAACTCTGTTCTCATGGGGATATGAAGAACCAGCTTCACACATCATAAAGTCACCCTAAGACACAGTTTAAAGCTATTTCCTCTTGTTTTTTCACTACAGATCTTGGTAAAAGTCTCTCTCTGTCCCTCTTCTGAGCCACATTTAAATAATGAGAATATGCAATGTGTTGCCCTGGAGCCTTCTCCCCTCCAGACCGAACAACCTCAGATCTCTCAGCATTTCTTCAGCATGAAAGGTGCTGCATCCCTCTGATCATTTCCGTGGTCCTCCTCTGGACCCACTGTAACAGGTCTGTGTTTTTCGTGTAGAGGGGACCCCAGAGCTGGATGCAATACTCTGGGTGGGATCTCACCAGAGCAGAGCAGGGGGGCAGGATCACCTCCCTCAGTCTTCTGGTCATGCTTCTGTTGATACAGCCCAGGACAAACCTGGCTTTCTGGACTGCAAATGCACACTGTTGACTTGTATCTAATTTTTCACCTAAAAAATCCCATGGAGCTAAATTAAAATCCATAGTTACTTTATATTTTTATACTGCTAGAGTTTTAATATAACTTATTGAAAGCAGAATAAATTCAAATACATAGACCTTCTTTGAAATATCACATTAGTGTTCTCAAGTCTAGTAAATAAAACAACTCCTCCCAAGTTTGTAGTAACCTGTATTTTCACTCTGTGCAGCTTCTAATGATCTTTAAAGAATATACTAATGCTTCTGATAAAAGCTGATTAAAGGTCACTGCTCAAATTATATGTTGTTACGGACTACCTTCTGCAATAAAATTATGAAGAAAATGAAACATCACATGAGCTCCAGTAAATGTTTACATAGCAACAAAGAGCCTTTGCTTGTGATCACCAGGCAGTCAGTTGCCACCTGCTCGAGCCAAACGTGTCTTTTTCTTTCACTCCAAATAGTCTTCAGGCACTTCAAAAAGTCATGTGAAGAGTTCAAATACTCAATTCACACTTAAGAGTAATTTATTTACTACTTACAAAACTAAAGGTAGTACAAGGAACTTGCAGAACTATGGATGGAACATTTTCCCAACAATGTGACTTAAATGTTGATGCAGTAAAATAAAGTGAATTCCATCCTCTTTCTGCAAGGGACCAAACCAGAATACTAAATTACTGACACACAAAAAAAGTAAAATTCTACTTCTCTAAATGTAATGAACATCAAGGTGTTTCTGCAGTTCATTTATTTACCAAAGAGACTAGATTTAGCTCCTGTATAGTATTTCTTTAATTTTCTGTTTCAAGAAGAAAAAAACCCAAGGTACCTGATATTGAGGCATAATTAAACAGAAATTTTTAAAGCAGCATATTAAGACAGCTCAAATATTAGTTCTCTTCCACTATTTTTGCACCTTTAACATAAAGAGAAATAAATCCATTCTTTCAGTCAGAAATTTCTGTCACTCAAAATTACTAAAAGACAGATTAGCTGTGGAAATTGAAGTATGAATTTGTGGTGTGGTGTGAACTATTACATTCAATTTACATGTTAAGAACATGAGAAACTTGCTACTACTAAGAAGAAGGTTGTAGAATACCTCCAGTCTTAGTGGTAGAATAATTTTTTTTATTACTTTTTTGTACTTGCATTCAGATATACTGTCCCTAGTCCTTTTATTCCATTTCTATCTCCCTTCCTAATACCTTCAAAGGCATGCCAAGTACTCACCTTGTGTGCATCCACCACAGGGAACGTGCACCGAAGGCAAGACTCTCAGTACATTCTCAGGGAGAGAGGCAGAGCATGCACATACATGTCTTTGCAGCAGAATGGTGACCTTGAGTTTGGATGTTGGTTTGGAAGGCAGATAACTACAAACAGTCAAAGGAAACAGAAACAACCTCGACAAATTGTCCATGGCTTCAGGTCAAACCAAAGCAAAAATGCTGAACACGGCATGACTTTGAATTAAACAATGGTTTCCCTCTAAGCATGTGAAAAAGTTAATCTCACGGAAGATTTGCAAATCAAGGCTACATTATATGTTTGAAACGAAGGTGTGTCCCCCTGGACACACGTCATGTGTCCAGGACTCCATAATGGGACCTCCAGGGTTTCTGACCCGGTTTCCGTGCCCCCATGGCCGCCCCACGGCCGGCGACCTGCGAAAAGCCGGTGCACCCTCGCACGGGACCCCATTTTTAGCCCTTTTAAAGACAACTGTGAAGGCACAAGCCGCCGGCACGACCCGCAGAGCCCGGCGAGCCCTGCCCGGCAGCACCTCACCGCCCGCCTCCCTGCCCGACGGGGCGTGTGCGGCCCGGGGAGCGGCAGCCGCGGGGACCCGGGCTGGGGGACACTGTGCGGTCACACACTCTCCCAGGTGCTTCGGGCGCCGGCAGCGCTGAAGGGCGAAGGGCTGTCCCGCGGCTGTCCCTGGCTCTCCGCCGCCGTCGGGGGCGGGGAGCACGGGGGAGAACCGAAAGCGAAGGGAAGCGAGCGCCCGGCGGGGCATCCCCGGGGTGCGGGAGGCGCANTGCCGCCCAGCCGCCCGTGCCCCGGGCCCGGCAGCGGCCGGCGATGCTGTGCTGCATGCCCGGCGTGGCTTTCGTCCCCGCTCTGCTCGTCAGCTGGTCCTCGGCCGCCTTCATCATCTCCTATGTGATCGCCGTGCTGGCGGGGCACGTCGAGCCCCTCGTCCCCTACATCAGGTGAGGCGTTTGTGTGTGTTTGTGAGCATGGGCGGTGGCCTGAGGGGCTTCCCGGAGCGAGTGCGGGGTCCCAGGGGAGGAGATGCCGGGGTGGCGGGGCCTCCCGGTGACAGGGGGACACGCCGGGCACTCCCGGCACCCACCACACCTCTGGCACCTCTGAGAGCCACGGGACACGGGAGCCACAGACGCTGGAGACGCGATGGAAAGGACATGAAAGTTTTCTGCTGCAGCCAACGCAGGCCTGATCCTAGAAAAACTTTAGGATGACATGGTGGAAGTGTAATTTTGTTTGTATAACTCCAGAACTGGCCAAAGTGCACCAGATGATGACAGGACTTGAAGTCCTGTGATGGCTTTTGCAGTACACCCACCCCCACAAACATGCATTTTTTGTATTTCACTATAGGACCAATGAATTGAAAAGACTTCCCAGGAGATGCCTGGCATCTCTTTTCTATAACTTTAGTCATTTAAGTGCAATTCTATGTAAATTGTTCGTTATGCATGGCTTATGTTAACATTTAAATCTAAACTATGAAAATGTTAGTATTTATCTCTCAATAGATTAAAAGTTAGCCAGAAATCCAAGACTGTCTCTGATATACAGAAGATCTAAACAAGGTTTTAAAATATATCTTTCAAGATACATCTAGACTAATTCCTTGAAGGACTTTTTGGACATGCATAATTTCAGAAGACTGCTAACCTGATTGGCACATACAAGAAAATTTGATTGAAAATTAAGGTTTGTCATCACAGGCAAGAGCAAATGACACCACAACCCACAAGACAGCTAAGCTTCATTCAAACTGAACCAGAGAAAATTGGGCTTCATGCTTATATTAGCAAAGCTTTTTAAGACTCTCTGCACAAATCTGGAAAGCTCTTGAAAAGCCTTGTTCTTGTACTTGAACAAATACCCTACTGTTCATCCTTGATTACATACAAAGCTTTACTGACACAGAAGTGCTTGTGATCAGTGCAATTTATCCATTATTAACTAACAAAAAGAAAAAATTTGAAATAACTGTACATGGTTTGTGTTCAGAAATATTTAGAGATCCTGTAGTAAGAAATGTGATAAATTACGTTTCCTATGTTGAAGCCATGTCATAGAATAAAATATATGGGAGAACAGGGTGTGTTTTTTTTATGTACAGTTTTGTTTGTAGTTAAGTTTTTGACAGCCCAGGTATCTTAATTGTGTCATTCTTTTTAAAAGGGATAGACCAAACCTTTAAGTCACAGCTGTACAACTCTAATGAATGTATCACAGCTGCCATAGTTACATTGATGCCATAATGATTTTTTTTGCCTTTTCTTTTATACCTCTTTTGTATGCCTTTGTGGCCTTTTGTATTCTTGGTGTTTCTTTTAGCCTACATTCCTAGACTTAATGTTTTGTTGAGTTAGGAGACTGAACATCTTGGAGACACTAAGGTCCTCTCTGGAACACATTTTGTAAACTAAAAGATGGGTCTGTCCAGGGGAGGGTTCTGGGGCGAGGGAGGGGGTGGACTGGGGCTATAATTCTATAGCCCATCCATCGTGTGTGGGCATTTTGGGTGGGCATTTGGGGTGTGCATTCTGAGGTGGGCATTTCGATGTGCATGTTGGGAGTGTTCCACCTGGACGGAATGAACCAGGGATCCTTGAAATAAATACTGAGGTAAAAAACCCCTTTTTCCCTTCTAACTGTGTTCGGCTCTGATTTTAAGAACAGGAATAAGGCATCAATATCACCTTAATGGAATAGCTTCCAGAAAACATCATTCTTATCCTTTAGCTATGGAAGCACAATAAAAGTCCATATACTCTAAAATAACCCCAGAAAATCAAAGAGGCTGCACCAGTGATTCCTACTCACATTTCAGGCCCTCTGCATTTACCAGTAAAGTTTTTTTTAAGCCTGGTTTATGTTACATCCTTTTAACACCACATTTGGACTAAGGATATGCATTGACTTTTGGTGAAGTATCTGTAATAATTCTAAAGGCAACTGGTCTAAGCATAAGAACATCAGAGAAGATGCACTTGGGAATAATACAAGGTTTCCTTCTAAGTACTCAGGCCAATAGTCGTACCATAGTTCATATTCTTAATTTACAGGTCATTGCTTTAGCCTAAGAATCTGAATCATGTGATTGAGAATGTGATTTAGTAAAACTAAGAGTGATTAAAAAGAGGAAGAATGTTGCAACATTTCAGTTGCGCAATATCTTAAAATGAACTATAAAAATTAAATAGAGCTCGTATGGGGAAATTCCAGTTACACAAAGGAGAATAATATTGACAAACTTCAGTTCAACATTTCTGTAATTCTTACATACATTCCCCAAGTACTCTGTGTATGCCTTGAAGCAACATTAATTTTGTTTGTCTACCATGTAGCAGCTGTCACAGTGAGAGACCACACCTATATTTGTAATTGAGGCTGTGCTAATGTCTCATCAAGTAAACCATATAAATACATTTCTGGGCAGATAAAAAGAATATGATTTTGTGTTTTCTAGCAGCTGAGTCCTACAAGATAACAAGATTCTGCCCAAATTAGTCCTGTTACTCATACTACTAAAAATCCAAACCAATTTGGATGTGCTGGGGTGGCTGTTCGCTGGTTTGAATTCTCAATGAAAGAGTAAAGGGAATTTTCCTGAAGGTGTTTGCTACCAGTTGGTACCTCTGGAGGAATCAGAATCCCTGTAGGTAGAATAGAATCTTCCTGTTTTTAAAATCTGGGACTTCAGTTTGAAGAGAAATAGTTTATGATGGCTCTGAAGAAAATTCAATGATGAGTCTTTTGGCCCTAAAATATTTTTTCCTTGTATCTTTCACCTGCTTGTCTTTCCACTCCTCAGAAGACTGTTTGTTTTTAAAATTCTGCTGCCTGAAATGGTGACAGAAATGCTGACATTTTCATACAGGGTTCCTCATCTTTTCCATGGTGTTCAAGCTCACCTATACACCAGCCCAAATCACATTTTTGTTTCAAATATGCCATTTGCATTTTTTCTTTTTCATAAAAAGGAAGGGACTGTCACCAATACTTTTTTTTTGCTAATCTTTTTTTTTTCAAGGCTGCAGACTTGAAGAAAAATGAATATGAACCCAAGTCTTCATTTAGCTTCAGGGATTTTTTTAATGGAAAATACAGCATTAAGAAGATTGTGTCCTTAAAAGGCCAGTGCAGTACTTTGTAAATAGATTGTAGATGAGATACAGTATTCCTGGTATGAATTTTCTTTAAAGCATAATCTAAGATTGTTGCGTTTAAAAATCCACAACAGCAAAAATCACCTATAAACCTTTAGCTTGAGAAAATCGTTTGTTAAAAACGGAGTTCAGTGCAATTTCAGGTTATTTGGATTGCTCTTATGATGTATTCCAAGAACTTCAAATGGTTTTCTTTGTGTGTGCCAATTCCATTCTCTTCTCACCTAAAGTCCTTCAAAAGCTTTGAAGTGATTACAGTCCTGTACTTACCACAGAGAGGTTTCTGATTTGAAAAAGTCCTTGAAGATTGTCACAAGTAGCCCACTTTTTAAATGGACTCCTTTGTCGTGTTAATGAAAACACTCCAGAAACAAAAGGAAAAGATGAAGTTCAAGGTTTAAAAATAGGCTAAATGAAACATGAATTAAGATGCTTTTCAGGTGTATCAAACAAACAAAAAAGACTTAATTTACTGTTTTCATCAATTTCACTATCAAAGAGAAACAAGATTAGTACAGAATACAAGCTGGAACAAGTCTTCAGAGAGTATTACAACAAGAAAATTCAGGTGAAAAGGGATTCCTAATGCCTGAGAAGTTGTAAAAACTTGTCTAAAAGCCTGGTCCAAACTTTTGCAGTCTGAGAATTTGGAACCAACCTAGTAAAAAGAAAGATATTAATTTTCTCTTTTTTTTTTTCTTTTTTGCATCAGCCTTTCATAGAAAAGGATCCTTCCTTTATCCTAAGCTTCCTGCTGTTGTTGATAAATCATCTTAGCAACTTTTGTTACACAAATCCTTCTGTAACATAGAAAGGATTGGAGAGCAAATATGAATCTCTAAAATAATCAAGTCATTTGAGATGGTCATACTCTTCTTTCTTGAACTTAATAAAATTGTCAAAATCCTTGAGAGTGATTGCTTAAATAGAAAGTGCTTTCTCTTTTGGGTGTTGAGAGCATTCATGCTGAGGTCATTTTGGCTGTACTCAGTGGTAGCTTCAGAATCTTAGCACTGAAACTTAATCCAGCCTCACTGCTGGGATGAGGAGTATTCATCTTCTTGAATTACATTTTAAAAAATCTCTAGCTAGTACCTACTTGTCCCATCATACACAGAATCACAGAATCACTGTGATTCATCAAATGATTAGGTTGGAAAAGACCGCTGAGGTTACTGTGTCCAACCTATGACTGAACTTCATCATCAACCAGACCATGGCACTAAGTCCAGGTTTCCCTTTAATATTTCCAAGGACAGTGACTCCATCACCTCTCTGGGCAGTCCATTCCAATGCCTAAACACCCTTTCTGTGAAGAAATTTTTCCTGACATCCAATTTAAATCTCCCCTGGCACAACTTGAGGCCATTTCCTCTTGTTCTATTGCTTTTACCTAAGAGGCTGACCCCCACCTGGCTACAGCCTCCTTTCAGGTGGTTGTAGAGAGCAATAAGGTCACCCCTGACCATCCTCTTCTCCAGGCTAAACATTCCCCGCTCCCTCAGCTGCTCCTCATCAGATTTGTGCTCCAGACCCTTCCCCAGCTCTGCTGCCCCTCTCTGGACACCACCTCAATGTCTTTCTTGTAGTGAGGGGCCCCAAACTGAACACAGCACTCGAAGTGTGGCCTCACCAGAGCCAAGAACAGAGGGGCCATCACTGCCCTGGCCCTGCTGGTCACACCATTGCTGATCCAGGCCAGGATGCCCTTGGTGCCTTGGCCACCTGGGCCCACTGCTGGCTCCTGTTCAGCTGCTGGCAACCAGCACTCCCAGGTTCTCTTCTGCTGGGCATCTTTCCAGCCACTGTTCCCCAGCCTGTAGCACTGCCTGGGGCTGTTGTGGCCAAAGAGTAGGACCCAGCACCTGGTCTTGCTGAACCTCCTACCACTGGCCTTGGCACATCAATCCAGCCTGTCCAGATCCCTCTGCAGAGCCTTCCTACCCTCCAGCAGATTGACACTCCCACTCTAGGAGGAAGGTTTGTTCTCAGAATCTTTGCTCAGTTTCCACTAAACTTAGGGATGAGCTAAAACCCTTATGTGTTTACATTTCTGGCAGTAGAGTTCTTTGGGTGCCTCTGTTCAAGCACACTATCCTGCCTCTTGGTACTGCCCAGTAAGTGGAAACTTAACTCTCACCCAAATTATGTAAAGTTTCAAGAACTAGATGTTTTCCATTGGCTTGACCAACAGAGCCTGGTCAAGTAGATATCAACTGGCTGTTTGTTAAACAAGAAAAAATAGACATCAGAGAAGAAAAGGTAGTGCAAAGAGGTGACAATATCATATTACTGTTCTTTCAACAGAGCACTCACCTTCTACAGAAGAGCTCTGCTTGAGGGAGCTTGAGCTCATGTACTCCCAGGAGTATGTTCATTCTGTGGGGAAAGGGCATTTTCTGGGGTGGGTGTTTGCACATATGTAGGGAAAAGAGGTTCCATTTTCTACACAACAAACATTTTGTATATATGACATTTTTCATATATATATATATGCATGCATGTACATATGTATATAAATTCTGTAGATGTTCTCACACTCATGCTCCCTCTCTCTGCCCCAGTGAATTTCTAATTATTCCCTATAAGGTTGAAGTGTTTCACCAGAAGAAACAACACCTTGGAGATAGAGTACTCTTAAGCTGTATCTACAGTAGTAAATTAAACAGTTGTTAGGAACACTCCTGGGCATTGGAACACAATTTCTCTCATGGGGTAAAGTCCTTTTAAGGAATTTAAACCAAATTCATTCACATCTTAAGATAGTGCCTGCCATTAGATATATTTTACTTTATCACAGTGTCAATTCAGCAGATAAAAGAAATTTCATTTCTAAAATGTCATTTATGTAATCATGAAATTCCTGAGCGAAGTACAGGTCTGTCACATCTTTGCATATTGCATACAGAAAAAGAAGAAATACAGTTCAAAGAGTATGCTTTCAAAATATGCTTTCTTTTTGAAAAGAAGGATTGTCTACTACAAATGGAGGCTATAAGTGTGCAGCAGAAGATGAATTGCCTTACACACCCAGCAGCAGTTCACACAAGTTATGTTTCTCTTGGGATTTCAATTGTAAGTCTCATTTATGTTTCACAGGTCTCAATTAACTTTTAATTTGTCTCTCTTCCTGCTTTAGTGACACTGGAACTAAACCTCCGGAGAGTGGTGTCTTTGGTTTTATGATCAATATTTCAGCACTTTTAGGTATGTATAAGATATTTGGGTTGACCAGAATGAAGAAATGAGAATTAGTGAAAGCTGCCTGCTGAAATTGCAGAAATGTATTCAGTATTTCTGCAGAAAAACTGCTCCACAGCCAAGTGGCAGTATCAGGTAGATGTGAGTGACACCTGGAGAGTCAGGTCCTTAGGAGCAGTTAGTGCAGGCTCAGAGGCTCTTGTGTCTCTTCAGAGCACCTCATCAGTGCAAAGCAGTCAACGTGCTGGAAATAAAAGTGGAACAAGGATGGCATAATTACTCTGCAAAAACTCTGATTCAGGGAAACTTTAGGTTCTAAGATGCTGCCAGCAAAGGAAAGAACAGTGTTGAAGCAACACCTGTTTTTCTCCTCAATGTGCCTACTTCTCTATGAAATGACTGATGTGAATCAGGAAGTTTGGCATTTTTTATTATCTTCTAGAGGATGGAGGATCAAGAGCTGTGTACCTCTGCATACATGTAGTTATTATGGCCTTAAGGCAAAGTCAAAATCATGTATTTTACCTTATCTAAGGGCCTCATTCAGTCACACTGTTTGGTGTGTTTCATGTAACCTCACAGTGCTTGGGCAAAGTTACCTGATTAATTTTTCCAACTGTAGATAGATTGAAATCATGTTCTGTGTTACGTAACTGTGGAATCCAGTCTACAGTTTATTATTTCCTGAAGAACCATGATTTCCTAATTCAGTACAGGTGTTTTTTAGGAGTAAACTGCATATTAAGGTCATGCATGAGGTGACTGAAAAAAGGAATTAATCTTCAGACCATCCAGTATAAGGAGATGTAGTTCTGGTACAAGACTGTATCTCAGAGCAGAATAAAACCTCCCACTTCTAGGTAATGGTTCTTATCTCCCTTTAACATCTGCTCCTGATGTGGAATGGCGATGCCTCAGTGCCCAGAGCACACAGGGGAATGGGATTTAAATTAGTGTTTTTCTTGAACTGATGTGCAGTTAGTTCTAAATAGCAATAATGTGCAATTTTAAGACAAAGATAATGTTTAAGTTCTAACAGAAAGTTCACCTGAAAATCACTACCTTTCTTCTTCATTCCAGTAGAGGTAAAGGTAATATTATTTATTGTATTATGCTTATAATTTTATTCTGCATGTCATGTGTTACAGGAAAAGGTGTTAATCTAAAATCAATATATGATCATTAAACAAAACACTTCTTTTTTTGTTTTTTTCAGCTGCAATTACAATGTACATCAGATATTTATTAATAGAGAAGCAAAATGAGACATTGCACTTTGTTAGGTCTTCGTGCAATATGTTTACATTATGTATTGGATTGATGGGCTGCACTGGAATGGGCATAGTTGCAACTTTTCAGGTATGACTGTAAATTTCATAACAAAAATTAAAATAATATTGTTTTCCCATTAAAAATTTCAACTAGATAACAGTGATTAACATTATCCCCATGTGGATACTTGGGAAATGGAGTAAGAATGCCTCTCTTGCTCTTGCCTTTTTTCAGTAGCTTTACAGCGACAGATTTGTTTCCTCCCTATACACGAGAGTTTTTTCTTGTGCTGTTATGCCATTAAGGGGTTTCTGTGTGCTTGTCTTGTAACTGGTCTGTAGTATATGGATTTTGTTTTGCTGGAATTTTTTTTGGTGAAAATTTGACTGTAAAAAGCTTTACTATTCCAAGTTTAGTTCGCTTATATAATCAGGTAGGGCAGAATAAGTCAGACTACCAAAAGCATCTGCATTTTTGACTGAATGATGGCACCCTCACCAGCAGCATTTTCTACAAAATAAACTGATCCTATCAGACAGGTTAGAACACTGAGCACAGTATCAGCCTGTTCTTTTGAGTCTGTAGGAGATGGCATAACAACATGTTAAACCTTTTGATAGAGACATGTAGAACTACTGCTTACTTTGCCAGAAAGGGTTAGACATCTCATTAAAAATCAAAGTCCACCCATCAGTGTCTGAAAGAAAATTCAGTAGAGAGAAAAAATACTGAAACTGATTATTCATTTCACCTTTTCTAGTGAGGAAATGTATAACAGGGTAGATTCTGACACAAGTATTATGACAATTGTACTGAAAGCTTCAGCCTAGAATCAAGTTAAATTTAATTGGCAAGCAGCTAGAGATATTGCCTTAAAACCTGTGGAAACAGATACATTATTTCTTTTAAAGGATGGTCTAACTTGTAACATTTTGTTAAATACTATTGTGCTCATATAGTGACATGATAACATACAGAGAAATTGAAAATAAAGATTGTCAGGGCTTCAGCAGCCAGTACAGTTTTACATGTAATGGACATGGTATTTTCAGATTAAGAAACCCTCTGCCTTAGGATGATAACTTGCCCTTTTTAGCTTTGCATCCAGGCAGTATGTGTGGATTGCAAACACCACAGGTACTGCAGTCTGTTCTAATGACACTATTTTACTTTTAAATATCTCTGTTCTTATTGGTAAGATTTATACGTGGCACAAAAAAGAGCTGGATGATGCCTGACTGAAAGAGGCAAAGAACTCAGCTTCTACAAGGAAAAGACAAATCAGGAATGCAAAATAATTTGTGAGAGTCAGGGAAGCAGAAACTTTGATCTTAAAGTTTCCAAAGGGGTTCCTTGACAGTTATAATACGGGTTGTTATCTAATCTCTGTTGTGTCTCATTGCTAGTCCATAAACTCCTTCCTCACCTAATTTCTATTTCCTCTGCTTTGACCCTGCTTTCCACGTTAAGTGCAGTTTGTAGAAAGGGTTCTGAGCATGATAAAGATCTAATCTAGCTAAGCATCTGATCTTGCAGATTTTCAAGCATGCTTAATTGCCCAGGAAGCTGGAAATGGTGGCTTGCAAGCCTTCACTCTTTTCACTGTATATGTACAACTAGTGGACTGTACATTCCTATCCCCATTTGCCAACAGAATAACCGAGACATGAAGAGGATGTGAGATTTGCTCAAGGTCAGGCAATTGTTTCAAGTCAGGAGATCATTGCAAAGCTGGAATTAGAAATTGGTTCCTCAGTATTCAGTCTAGTTCCTCTAATCAGTATGTCATGCAGAAAATTTACGTTCATGAGCACTACCTGCTAGTTTCTTCAGACAGTAGCAGCTAACCATTGTGCTGATTCTCTTTCCAGGAGCTGGCTGTTCCCAGTGTCCATGACATAGGAGCTTTGGTGGCTTTTGGCTCGGGTGTTGTGTACATTACACTTCAGTCTATAATCTCTTACAAGTCCTGCCCACGGTGGAACACCTACTTTGTGTGTCACATAAGGATGGCCATATCTGTAATATCGTGCATTGCTTTCATTCCCAGTATCCTTTATGGTGTATCCCACGGTTTTCCCTTTCTGTGTTCATGGTTTTCCTTTTAAGTTAAATCGTTGCTGATAAATAATAAAAATGAGGTCACACTCTTTACTTAGGGCTGTTTAATGTGTATAATATAGCATGTTGAGACATCATTAATAGCATAAAGAAGAGTTTTGGGGGCTTCTAAAAAGCTTTATCTCTTAATTCAGTGGTATATTTAAAAACAATGCCCCAATGTTCTTCACAGGATCATACACTACTGAAGCTAGAACAACTTTCCAACCTCCTTCACTGGAAGGGGAGTAGGGAGGAAGGCTTGAAAAAGGGAGTCACTGCTTCTACAATGAACCAAACATACAGAAGTTAAAAATACAGTTGGCAAACAAACCTAAGCAGATGATTTTGGTCATGTTGCTTGGTGCTTGTCCTCAGCAGTCGTCTCCCTTGAAGTCACACTGCACAACTGCCTGGCTTTTCCCTTGGCATGCTATAATTAGAGTTGTCTTACTGATTTTATTGGCCTTGGGTGATGTGCCAGTGTTGAAAACTGGTTGCAGCAGCTCATCACATGAGTCAGGCAGCTACAGCCTGCTTTTGATTCCAGCAGCTGTGAAAGGGCTTTGAAGGAGGGCCCCAGTCCCCAGAGGAAGTTGTACAAACAGATCAAGGCACTACTGTGCCCCCCGGGAACCAGCGTGGTTCCACTTCCAGCAGTGCAGGACTCTGCTCCCACAGTTCTTGATCACAAACATCACCTAAGTTCTGCAGTGTCTCCCTTGCTGTCTGTGCTTTGGCAGAACCCACAGAAACCTTCATTTGTGCAGAAATGTGTTTGTATTGCTGCTGCCACTTAATTACCACTTGCAATAATGTGTTTCATATACTCGTTTTCTTAATACCTTGATTTGATATTCTGGTTGTTTAGGATCTCCTGTGCTACAGAAGGGGAAGATGGGGGTTTTTTTTTGTAAGCAGACATTTTCACTTTTACTCACTAACATTGTATAGTTTCCTTTACACTGTTTCTCCCAGTGATTGTGTTTGCTTCAAAAATTTCCATGACAAAAATTGATTGGACCCCAGGTGAAAAGGTAAAATCTTATTAGCGAGCCAAGTTACCTTGTATCGTATTATTTGGGGAATGCTGTTATATTTATCTTAAAGCTTGGAAACATATCAGAAACTTCAAACAGTATATTATCATGAACAGATTTGTGCAATGCTGATTTCCAGTTACCTCTTCATTAGAAAGATGTCTGTGGTGTAGGTAAGAAAACTTGTCACAGATGATCAGTCTTCAAAGAGTTAGACTTTCATTTTAACCAAGAATTTGAAACTTTCCCATAGAAAGAGACTACCAAAAAAATATGTTCTGGAAATTAGTTGCTCTACTTCCTTTTATAGTCAATTTTCTTGAAAATGAACTTGTCACATGAAACAAAAGTGCACCAATTTGATTCTGTAGTTTTTGAGGTTTTTTACAACATTGGTTTTCTCAGTTTTTTTTACCATTCTTTATTAAGTAGTCTTTGCTACCATCATAAATATTTGGATCTGACCTAAGGCATACTAAAGTGGTATTTGAGTTGATTTCAGTGTTTTCAGAATGAAAACCATGAGAACTAATTTTTCTTTTTGGACAAATTTTGCTGAAAGGAGGTATTAAAAAAACAGGTTAAATAATGCAGAGAGTGTATCCTGCTTGAAGAGCTTAATAAAAGCAAACTCAGCAAATGTTCTTCAACAAAACAGTGGCAAGGCAGCTGTGAGAGAAATCTTTGCAAATTAGACAATCTTAGTAATATCTGCAGGGATTTCGTGGGGTTTTTTGAGATGCAGGGGTGAAAAAATGGTTTTACTGAAACAGATGGCCTATTTGTTGATGGCATGCTAAGAAATACTTTGCATTCTGTTTGTATCATGTGACATAGGTTTTCTGAGACAGTCTTAACAAAAGTCTTGTCAGGACTTTTGGTCATAAAGGGTAGCCCTCTATTTCAAAACATGGTGAGAATTTTCTCAATATTAATGAGCTCAGTGGCTCTGAGTGAAAGCTTGGAACATGGGCACTTTGGTAATGTTAACATAAGAACTCAGTGTTTTCAGGTTCAAATTATATTCAAGTTATGTTTTGATGCTGTGCTAATGGCAGTTTTCTTGTGCTGCCTTTATTGTCACTGCACAAGACTTAATGCAACACATGCAACCTTGATAAATATACTCACCATTCTGTAAAAACAAAATGGGTATTGACTTCTATACAACAGGGTATTGGGATGAGAGTCATAAATCTTACAGTGCTTGTTGAATTTACAGAAGGAAATGTCTATATCATTCCACACTTTGTTTGTTTAGTTGTTTTATCTGAAAATTTGTTTTATGTCTCACTCCATCAGGATTATACTTATCATTTTATGAGTGCAATCTGTGAATGGACGGTGGCCTTTGGTTTCATCTTCTTCTTTTTAACATTCATTAGAGATTTTCAGGTTGGTATCTACATATTTTAGCAGTGACTAAGTGCTATGAATCTTATAACAACAAATGCAATAGAAAATTACCATTCTTTACCACAGATAGATGCATCAAAGCTATACAGAAACAAATTTTACCAATCACAGAACTGATTTCTGTCTACATAATGAATATTCTCCCCCTTCATTTTCAAACGTAAAATTCAGTTTGATAGTTCAGTGTTTCTGTTCTCGAAAAATAAAAACAGTCAATTAATATGTTCTTCTTATTTACCAATCTTTTTGTAGAAAGGCCTTCTAAAGGCGACATCATAACAAAATAAATGATGCAACTAAAACTCTATTTCTTTCTACCTGAGGGATTTTATATAATAATCCAAAGCATTTCAACCACTGATGTTTCCTTTGTTTGTAATAACTACACATTTTGCTATACGTTTCCTCACAGTGCAAAGAATACGAAATACTTTTTGGAAAAGTATTTACACAAAAGCCTTCTGGTTTGGGTAGCTGGATGCAGAGTTAACATATATTTTGCTAACCAATAGCAAGCATTTCTATGTCTGTTTAGTTTTGGGTTAGTACTGAATAGACCATGGATGGAGGACTTTTCCTTAATTAAAAAAAAAAATTAAAAAAGAATAAAATTGAAAAGCTACGTTCAGCAGGAAAAACCACTTCATTTGTAAAACAAAATACTTGTTCAAAATTACACAATACATGATCTTAAAGGTATATAATTGCCTTCTAAAACTGACAGAATTATTGAAGTACCATTCAGAAATGTATGCATCATTTAATGCCTAATTTTTGGGGGGAGGTATTTATTGCCAGTCCATCAGTCTCTGATGTCTGTGCATATGATGGCATCTCTTTTATCAAAGCTCAGACTCTTCCCTTGGAGATAGAGATTTGCCGGACAATCCAGTAATTCTCAGAATATTTATCAATAATCCTAAATTGATAATCCTGTTCCAGAAACACTGATAGTTTAACTAAATATAAATATTTTGAATGTAATCAATAAGAGAAAGTGATGGAATTGAACAAAATGGAAATTCAGACATTTTAAATTACAGGCTATAAAATTGCATGAAATCCAATGTTAGTGTCTGACAATGACAGAAAGATTTCTAGATTCTACTCTATTTTTGTCCTAACCAATGCTCAGAGAAAGCCAAACTATTAATTCAGTAAAAAAAACCTATGATACTTTAAGAAAAATAAGACTTACTTTTTAAAATTTTCCACAGTAATTATTTCACTTTAAAACTTTTTTTCTTTTGTTTTGTTTCATCTCCTTGTACTTTATATTACAAAACAGTATAATTAACTTATCTTAAGCTGATCTTGCTTTTTTTTTTTTCAGGGATTTTCTTTAAGGATATCAGCAGAAATACATGAAGACTCCTGATAGTGAAAAAATGTATTTTATATCTATGAATATTCTAGGTTTCTTTTTACCTATAGAAAATGTGGCAGAGGGACGGGGATTGATAAGGTTGTATTAAGAACCATTACCTCTGCAACAGCAACCACCAAAAGATTTTTAAAACTCACAGCGAGGTTCCTGCTGCCTTTTTGCAATATTTTGTAATTTTTATATGGTTTGGTACATTAAAAATACTGTAATAAAAGCAATATCTAGAAGCACTGGAAAATCATTCAAGGACTTGATCTCCTCAGCTCTTCCATTTTGGACATATCTGTACTTTTAAATTTGCTGTAGTGTGATTAGTAGCATTAGTTTTAAACTTGAGAAAGGACATTTTGCAAAGAGGGAAGTGTAAAGGCAATGGAAATCACTAGGACTGAATTCCTACTCTGTGAAGTTGCAAGGCCTGCAGAAGATGGTGAGAGCAGGAGTGAGCATCTTTGTTTCAAGACTAGAAATTTGAAGTTAGTAGATGGCAACACTATGTATATTTCTCATACTGGGCACTGTAATGCAAATGCAAATCCTGAGAGAAATTTAAACTATATTGCTTGAAAAATGTTATCTAATCATCACTGCAATGTTGTAAAAATCCACCCCTTTTTTCCTTTTATGCACTGATGGCCGTAGGAGACATAAAACAAAAGTGGGAATAGAAAGTATATTTACATTTAAGCACTATGTATGAAAGATAAATCTTATTGTAATTTGGTTAATATAAAGCAGAATTTTCCAGCCTGTGTTTTAATATACAATGGAGTGAAGAAGGTCTCAAAAAAAGTCTTTGGGAAGGAATGGAAAATAATAAGAGGCACCAGCACTTTTCAGGTGTTTAGGAATAAATGTATGAGTATTATATACATAAAACTGAATAAAAAACAAAGCTGGAGAATATCTGTAGTGAAGATATTTGCTGCTGTAGGGTTACTTCTGTAACGAAAGACTTGGAAAGGAACTAATTGAGAAGTCAGATGTTACAAGTATCTGCAGGCAAAAGGTTCTTTCATGGACTGATTCACCACCTCAATTCAGTGCATTAACCACTTGGTTGTCAAATAAGTTCTCTGAAAATTACATTTTCCACACTCTATCACAGTTTATGCAGAAATACTGATGATTTTCAGTTGCTAATATCCACGAGATAGAACTAATGTGTGTTTTGGGGAGCGACGTCTTAAGATTAGTTATCTGTTGATATTTCTTTTAATGTGTATTTTAAACTGTATTAAATTTAGCTGTTTCACAACTTTAAGAGTTGATGTTTTTTTTTATAAGTTCTTCCAGATAAAAACAGTGAAAGTGTTTTTCACTGGCAGATTTGCTTTCCATAGTACTCAGGTTATCTTGCAGAGGATCATAGCTACAACCAAGTTAAAAATCAAATTTAGTACTGACTAAAGGAAGGACCTTATGTCTTGCTGACTGGGTATTCTGTAAGGGACACACATTCCTTTAAGTGAAGATCATAAAGAAAATGTATATCAACCACAAAAACTGAAGGAATGTTATTTTCAAGGCCCTGTTAAGGAAAGACCATATTTCTTAGTGCATCGTGTATTATTCTTTTATTGCTTTTTATTCTTCACTCTCATAAACTAAAGTATAAGAAGCTTGAAGTTTTAATTTCAAATTATAGCCAACCTTTACAGTGCTTACATTATCCTAAAGGGAAGAAAAAAAATTTTCAGAGAAAGTGTCTGAATCAAGATCACCTTCTTCCCTGAAGTCAACATGTAAATTTGAGTACTGAATTAAATCCTTCCCATTTTTTTGAGCTTTATTGTGATACATTTTAACATGAGTTATATTCACGACCAAAAGAATGCACCAATAGTGCACCAATAATGCACCTTTTATTAAATCTGTTAGGTTCAAGACTTCAACGTGCATTGACGTGCAGATAGGGGCAATGGATTATTACCTTTTTATTTGTGCAGTGAACAGCTATTGAAAACACTTCGGTTATTCTCTGGCACCAGGCATATTTTCAGTCAATAACTTAACTATTTTTTCAGTTGAAATGTGAGTTGACAAGTTGCAAGCAATTGCCAAAATAATATTCCAGCAAAGTATAATTTAGGTATGACTGACTCTTGTTAAGTACTACACTTAAATTTTTTACAAGAAAGTGATCTCTAGAGGTTAGCACAGATAATGTCACAGCACATTTCTGTTGCTTTGCTACAGGTCCTTTTTTCTATATTTTCATATTTCTTAGCAACAATAGCTATTATTTTTTCTTGGAAGCTATGCTAGAAATATTTTCATCTTCTACTCTGCATGATGTTCTCTATTTGTCAGTGCATCAGGAGTGATTGAGAAATTCCTTTTGCATAAACTACAGTAAATCACGTGACAGTTGCTGTTATTTTTAGTGGTTAAGCTAAATCATTCTTCTGCTTCCAGAAGTGCAAAACCTCATTTTTCTAGGTTGTGCAGCTTGATCTGCTACTGAAATACCACCATTGTGGTCTCTCACAGTTCCAGATCGTGTACGGATGAAACTGTCAACCCAAAATACCTAAAACCCACTTTTTCTTAGGACACTGTTACTTGCACTGCTTTTCCTTCCAGTGTGCACTGAGCCAGTGATGACCTTATCGTTGGCTTTTCTCATAAGGCATTCTAAACTTTAATTTCTGGTCTGCTGAGTTTGCATACTGCCTTACCTGTGACAGCAGCATATGTTTGACAGCAGTACAATAATCTTGATGGCAAGGGATTTATTTCTTGCTCTTAATACTGGTAGCAAAACTTCCAAGAAGATTAGAGGGATAATGGTAACGTGTCAGTGAATTTTGGACATTCCAGTATGAAGTTTTAAAGACGTCCAAAAGCTTGGTATTTTAAACTCCTCTGTAAATACAGTCTCAATATTGACCACATTTTCATGAGCCCTCAGGCTTTAGAGCATCTGCTTGAAGACTGCAGAGTGTTTGCTGTTGGTTCCCAGCAGTTTACAATGTCCACTGGAAATATTCTCTCTGAAAGAGCCTGGAAGAGCTGCTCTCCTCCAAGAAACTGTACAAGGCAGCATGGTGCTTGTATTATAAGAAGGGATAATTTTTTTTCCTTGGAAGATAAGCTAATGTCCATTTATTTGGGACAAATGTGGGGAAGTAGCAATAGGCTTTAATTTATGAGTTCTCTGTAGCTTTGACTAAAAACTGTCACAGCTGGGTTTGTGTTTCACTGCATCTGTGTGTGTGCCAGTGATGCCTTGAGAGGCTACCTAGAAAGAGAGACTAGACAGGAGTAAAGGAATAAAGGTGGGTATTTATTTGAAAGGCCTTCAAAGGTACACCCTGGGGAGCCGAGGGCTCCAAGCTGGACCCCAAGATGGACCACAAGTCACGAGTTCCCCACACCTTTATAGGTTTGGTCCATTTGCATATCAGCATAAATTCACCACTTAAAACTTTAGCTAATGATGCAATTTCCCCCAGCTCGGCCCCCCGGGCCCTTTAGAGGCTTTGGGCCTGGACAGCCTGGGTGTCCTTGGAGAGCAGGCCCAGAGAGGTTTTGTTATGACCAGAGAACTGAAGTCAGCAGGCTACAAGAAACTTCAGAGTTACACATTAGGCAATACAGGATTCGAAAAATATAAGAGTTAAAACCTGAGGCATCAACAGTGCCCACATGGTCACACGTGCAGACACAAACAGTACTGGCATGATGAGGCCTGGCAGTGGTCAGAGTCCTGCATGTTGCTGCAATACACAGAAATAATAATACATACTGTATTTTATAAACAACAGCTGTGATTTAATGAGCTTTGCCTGCATTTTGGATTGGTACTAAAATGCAGAAAGAACATTTCTCACATCTTAAGGAGAAAATAGGCAAGTCCTACATGTGGTATCTGTATTTTTCCCTGTACACAATAGATGGCACTAGCAGACCACATGATTTGGGTTCATTTCCCACGTTCAGGCAAGCAAACACAGTAGTTCTGTAGGTAGCTTTAGCTGATTTTAATAGTCGTCTGGAGGCCCAGTTAAATGAGTTCTGTATTGTGCCTTTGTGGAAAACAAGTCAGATCTAAGTTTCTTTGCCATCCCTTCCTGCCTTCATCTAAGTAAATATGTTTTGCTGCTGCAACACGTAGTCTCATAGCAACTTCAATTTCAAGTTAATTTGTCTAACTCAAAGGAGCCACTTGCTGCAGTTATCACTGGCACAGGCTGACATCCAGCTCTCATCACTACGCCACTTCTCTTGGGAAGTTTTTCCTACCCTATTACAAAGAAGGTACATTTTACTCGGTTACTTAATAAAATCCTGTCAGTTGGCAGTGGAGCTTTAGAAGACAATATAGACCTTATTTTCATGAGACAGCAATATAGAAAGAACAAGATTTTAACATTTCAAAATTGCAGCCAGTCTGCACCCAGAAACAGTTGACATGCTAGGTTGTAAAAAAAATGTAAAGGTAGCTGCTGTATCCATTTAAAAATGTACTTTGTATGTAAAATATCTTTTTTTCATTTATTTCCTTGCCTAACAGAACAGTTAGCATTGTCTTCTATGAAGTGCAGCAATAATCCAGACCTCTGAACACTACTTTACCTGTAAGGATACAAGTTCAGAATTTGCAGACTTAAATAAACTATGCTGAGCAGCACGGATGTTTCTCCTGAAACTCCCACCAAAGGTTGTATGGATTTTTAAAAAATAAATATAGAAAGTGCTCTGACAAAGTATGAGTGGTCCATTATTGATAGACATCTTTAGCATGGTAGAACTTCCTCACTCCACGAGCACTGTCCCAAGACACATTCATAAAATTCATTATAGGTACATTTCAAAGAAGGTTTCTCTGATGAACAACTGGACTTTCATCATGAGACCTGCAGGAACATTCTCTGTGGCTCTGCTTTTATTAGACTTATTAGCAGCTGATGGATCTCCATGCAAAGAGGTGTCTTTCCTTCCTCTCACACTGCATCAAGTGTCTGAAACATATTAGATGGTTTGCAGGGAGGTTTTTCTTCTGGTTTGAATTATTCAAGAGGAATTTTTGATCATAAAATAATTTGTGAGGTTTTTTCTTTCCTTTAAAAAAAATATAAATAGAATTTTGTGCTCATTTGAACTTTCAATAGGATTACACATAAAATCTTGTCTACTACTTAGAAAGGATTTCGACATAGGTCCTGCTCTTCAGGCAAAAATGTAATATTCAGAAATTCCTCCTGATGAAATATCCCTGTTTCCTTATAGAGATCTATTTAGCCTTTGAGGATCAAGTTCAATAGGAGATAAGACCCTTCACTTGAAGGAAAAGTGATCTTCTTGCCTTTAATCAACTAAAATCAGATTCCAAGCCTGCTACTGGCTTTAACTGTTAATATTTCTTGCTCTGCTCAGGAAGTGCATATGTTGTTCCAAGAGCCTGAGGATGTTTCCTGGATGGATTCTGGTGTCAGCAGAATAATCTCAGGGATGAATCCGGAAAACAAGTTATGTCCCTGTCAGCAGTTTGAGGGAGACATCAAGCTCTAAGACTCTGCTTGTTCTGCCTCTGCTCCTTACACCCAAGTTGTTTCCTTACTGAAGAAAGAGAAACTGAGAGTTCAGAGTGAGGTATTTAGACCTGAGGTCTGAGAGTCAATACACAAATACAACAGGATGTAGCTCTGATTAAGCCTCTAATGACATTTAATTTGAAATTCAGTGCAATTGTGTGTGAAGATGGCACTGTGGCAAGATCTGAGACATCCCCAAGTAGCTGTAACAGTGGTAGAAGCAACCAAGGAAGCAGGAGCCAAGCTCCAGCAAGCACTTGTTTTCTCAGGAGTGTGGAAGCTTTCCATTGGCTTGGCTTCCTCCGGGTTTTGGGGGCACGGGGATGGCGCCATTTCTTATTTCTCTCTTTGTCCTCTGTCCTTCTGTGTTACCTAATACTCAATTCACACAAATTGTGTTGGCAAACAGTTCTCCTAGTATGTTAGTATTAGGATGTGGTTTCTGTGATTCTGTTCCAGAAATCATCTTTCTTCGTGACAGTCAACAAATTAGCCTTAGTTTCCTCCATTTTGTGGTCTCAATCTGATGTCTGGGGAATTTGAACGTATGCAGGTAGTAAGTCATGGGTGCCCTCTGACCTGACTGCAGACCAAAATCAACTCTCAACTGAGATCCTGCCTACAGCTGGCATGGCTAGTTAGCCTAAAAGTGTTTAAACCAAATATTTGGGGTAATTATACTATTATAGCAGATTTTAAAGGGTGATTGCCAGTGCTGTCAAAGGTTGAAGCTGACATTTTTTCAGTACCCGTCCTTGCCAAACAGCTTTAAAATTTGAACACTATTATTGTATTAGCATAGTTCTTTAGTCTTGAACTGAATTTAAAACATGCTTACAGTTTAGGGTAGGCAACACAAAATCCTGATTGCTACTTTCCTGGAATTTCAACCAAAAGGAATGGTACAACATTATATAATCATGTTTTTTAGAAATTAACTTGCAGTTTTACATGGCATCTTGTGTCTGCTCGTGGCAGCCAGAACTGAGCGTTGCCATTGAAAACAGAGAGTCATGGCAGTATATTCACTCCAAAAATACCTTCTGGTTGCAAAAATATTTAACAATGTTAAGACTAAAGAGGAGAGAGAGGAAACTAAAGAAAGACAGGATTGGAAACTGTTCATTGCACTGTCAGATAAAAATTCACCCTGGAAAAATGCACAAACAGACAAATAAAAAACAATTTCTGGAGTAAAAATGCAATCCAGAAGACCACTGAGTCTTCATGAGTAGGGGTTGAAGGATGAACGGGGGTTGACCCTCAAGCCACCCGTTTAAATTCAGTGAGCAGAAAGCCCTGGGCATCAGGCGTTCAGCTCGGGACTGGGGACAGATAAGTCTCTCATGGATTTCTAGGAAGAGCAGAAACTCTGCCTTTGCGTGTACCTCTTTTGGAAAAGAGGTTTTGGAAAAACAGAAGTCTCGGAAACCAAAATCCTAGCAATTCCATGGGTGGGTTATTGAAACCATCCCATAAATCACAGTAGCAGTTAAACAGCAAGGCGAAATGGGAATTAGTGATGTCTTTTCTTCAAGGGGAGCTGGAGATGGGTCTTTATCTGGATCACCAGAGTGTGTGACCGAGTTTCAGAACCAGCAGTTCCCATGAATTTGGGGCAGTTCTGTCAGTTACCCTTAAGGCACACAGACTCAGACACAGGTCTAAAGATTGGAAGCTGAGAGAATGGATAAGAAAGAGAGGAGTCCCTGTACAAGAAAAAAGGGGAAGGAAAAGGTAGGAGTTTGCCTCAAAGTCTGTGGAAATGAACATGCCACTTATCACTGGCCTCAGTGGAAATAAAGAAACACAGAAAGACCCCTTTATTACCCTGTAAAGAACTATGTTAAATGACATCAAATTACACAGAGGAACCAGGAAGCAATTTTCCTCCATTTTCTGGATACTAAGGATCAATACCCTGATGGGTTTCCTAGGAGTAAAGTTATATTGAAACTGCAGTCCCAGGACCTGGAGAAGAGATTCCTGCTCACAGATTGTAGCAGGAAGAGTTCCTCTTTCTGTGGATTTTCAGTGTAGAATTTGGGATAACAGGAGGTTGTGCTTGCTTGTAAAGGTCCCCACATAGCTTCTGGTGGGAAGACACCAGATTGTTTGGCAGTCCCACAGGGAACACACAGGAGTTCTTTGCCAGCAGAATCACAGACTAGAAGAGGAACAGAGTCTCTTTAATGAAACACTGAGGAGTGAGCGACACAAGATGGTTGTGGTGATCTGCTTTTGTCCCCAGTGTCATGTAGGAGACTCTGAAAAGGGTGTCACTGTGGGTGCAAGGAGGGTTTGATTGATTGAGATGGGTTCTCCATTCCCAGCAGCTGAGTGATGGCTGAAATAGATCTCAAAGAAGCATGGGAAGATTGAAAGCAAAGTGAGGAGCCCCGTGCTCATCACTGAAATTAAAAAAAAGAATAAAAGAAAAAAAAAGAAAAACAATGAAATTGGAAATACAACAGATGCAGATCTACAAACCTCTGGTCAGTCTAATGGACCAGTACTGGTCTGAGGAGACATAAACAGAAGAGACCTATGCTGATGCAACTGGAAGAGCCTCAAGCTAAATGATCACCCACCAAACAATATGTAATGAAGTCTCAAAATACCTGTTGATCAGGAGGACAGAGACTCCAGCAGAAAAGGGTGAAGATGGCTTTTCTTACCAGTGTTTATACGAGCCTGCATTAGGGTCTATCAAATGTGCAGTGACACTTCATTCAAGCAAGCCTATGGAATTGAGGCTCATCTACCAAATACTCCACACAGGAGACAGCTCTGTTGGTCCACTGCTACACCACTGTTCAACAGAAAATATTGCTAATATGAACCCATTCCTCAACATGTGTTTGCTTCTGCCCTTATCATTTCTTTTTGGGTTGCTGCAAATTTTCAGTATCATTTTTTTTAGACAAGAGAACACATTATTCAGAAAGTGCCAAACAACATCTTTATAATTATTATGAAATCTCCTATAGAGCGTTTCCTGTTAATTTTCATAGTGTTTTGAAGAAAATTCTTTTGAAGGCTTTTATAGGCTCTTGTCCAACATATCTGGGGAGTCTGTTTTTCAACATCTAGTTTTACTCTTTAACGTTTATTTATGGCCACTTCAGTGCCTTTAACTTCCTAGGATTGTAAAATATTTTTTTAACCACCTTACTTATCTTAGATTTGCACAAATTTGGACAAAAGCCAGCTGATTCACTAGTAATTAAGGTATAATCACAAAACTTGTTCCTAAAACAACTTCATTTACTGCTGGTGTTCTGCTTTGCAATGCTGTGTGTGAAGAGGCACACAGAGCTGGCTTTGTTTGGGCTGCCTTCAGCTACACCAGATACACTTTGTGCAGGGTACTGGCAGGAAGCTATAGAGGCTGAAGTTCACAGCAGACACTGCAAACAGGACATGAATTCCAGTGCAAGTTCCTTTCAGAAACCTAGTCATTTTTGTCACCTTTTTCCTCACTATTTTTTTTGCTTTGTTTTTATACCTTCCTTTTTTTAAAGAATTCCAGTTGGTGTCATCTTTTTCCCCAACTACTTTACTACAAGTCCTTATCAGGGCTGCAATGTAAAATCTAGAACAAACTGGAATTATTTAGGCTTCTGGCTGCTTATAAAAACCAAAGTAGCTGGCGACTTCTCATATGTGTATTTACAGTGATGGGAGAAACTGTTTTTGTAATGAATCCTCTTAAACTTGAAATACAAATCCAGTCACACTCTGAAGTGTCCATTCCCTTGAGATCATGTCATGTTTGCTGCTGCTTTTCGTTCTACATATTGTTCATGGTGATTCTTCTGCTGGTGCAGTAAAAGCTGGTTCTCCTTTGCCCTTCAAACACTACTTTGTACACAGCTCATTGTTTCTGTACATCTGCTTCTACACAGGGACAGTGCTGTTTCAAATAGGGCAGGAATGGCTGAGCCCATCATCCTACTGCCCAGGTACCCTCAAGACAGTGTGTCTTTCTGCAGATCATATTGCAGCTGACATCTGGCTATCCACAGAGAGAGAGAGAGAGAGAGGATTCTTTGGGTGAAATGTTCTCAATCAGTAAATACTTTAAGGTAACAGGAAATCGGAAGTATATGAGGGGTCTCCTGTTAAGTAGGACATCTGTCTGTAGGATATTCCAAAAGAAGGCCCTAGGAAGGAAAATTATGGAGTGAGAAACTGTTTGGGTTAAGGCTAAATTGTTCAAAAAACAAGTATTATTATTAATTCTGAATTAGCTCCTCTGATGTTACATCAAGCATTATTAGCCTTCTTTTAGCAAAAAACTGAGGTTGTTGCTTAACTTTCTGGAACAAGCCATGAATTCCTGAATTCCATTGTTTCTCAGAGGCTGTGGTTTGATTCCCAGAACCGAAATGAATCTGATTCTCGAGCTAGCATATACCCTTAAAGCATTCCTAGATCAGGGTTCTGAAAAGAGGGGTTTTGGTTTCAAAACCTCTTCCACATTAATGGGTTCCTTATGAGTGATAATGGTGCAATTATGAGAGATGGAGAACCAGACTGAGCAGTCACCCTCTTCATGCTCATTGGAGGGGAAGGAGTAGACATTGGGGGTGCTCAAATCTGGCCTAAGGAGGAAAACAAAATCTTCTAACCATGCTACATGGCATCTGCCATGTTAAGAAGGCTGTTTACAAGCATTCAACAACATCAAAATCCTGTGGAATCTTTCCATGCTGCTTGAATTTAAACCATATTCTGTTCCTGTCATGCTTATCTGCTCAATGCCTTCGAGGGACATTTGCAGAAAAATCCCTACTGCTTACTATGTTTGGTTGACAGCAACTTGTGAGGCAGGTGATCAGTGGTTACCAACACTGCTTCTATCTACTGATAGGTACTGCTGGGGTACTCAGTGCACAATTGTTGCTGGTGGGGCTGGGCTGTGTAATTTCTGTTTTCTGTTCATCATCGCCTGTCAAGCAGTAGAATGCATTAATGAAAATTTGGCTCCAGTTGTACAAATATATGTGGGCTTATCATTGCCCCTACATGTGTTTGAAGGACTGGCTGTGAGTTCTGTGCACTGCTGTGAAACACAAACAAAAATGAGCTTCTCCTGGAAAGAATTAACTACCTGTACTACACAATGACATAATAGCAAGGGTATCACAGAGATCAGCTTGGCTGGCACCATGTCCCTGGGCTATTCACTCTGACACACTGGGTTAATTAGCAGACTACAACTGGCACTTCATTTATCATTGTTTTCAATCTCTTATCCAGAAATGGTGCTCCATGTACAGCAAGACCAATAACAAGTATTCATGTGCGAGAAGACCCAGAGCCAAAGCTAAAATAAGTTTTGTGTTCATTACACTCTGCCAAAAACTACAGGCTTCCCTAAAGAGCTTGCTGATACCTTCATGGCAACAGTGTTGAAATGCCCAGCAGAGCTGGCAGGCCGAGGGTTTAGCATTCAGAGGGCTGCAGATGTAGAAGCCTGGGACAGCTCTCTTTGTCAGTCCAGCCTGTACATGTGACTCCTTATTTGACCTGGCTCTTGGAGCAGTGTCAAAAAACATATCTTACCTCATAGGTACCTCTCAGAACTATCTAAATATGTGCTGGACCATGTATCCAGATTCAACAGTAAGGATTCCGAGATGGAAAATTTCAAAGGTTTCCTTTTTAGTGACTAATACTGCTCCATCAGACGTTATCTAATTAGTAGAAACTTGTCTTGGTTTCATGAAATAAAATCTCCAAACGTTTTTTTTCTCCCTTTTTCTTTTTAGTTTTTTTTTTTTTTTAATATTAGTCTTGTGCTTAAAATTATACTGGATGGGGACAGAAAACTAGAGAACAGATACCCAAAATCCAGTGTACATCAGCTTTGATGGCAAAACCAAACTCCACAGACTTACAGTGCGACTGTATAAGATTGGGAAAATTTTCTCATGTGTCTGGATGAAAACTGCTGGTTCCTGTCTTCTTGGGGCAGCAAGGCTTCAATAGTCTTGTAGCAAAAGCCCTGGAAGGCTGCTAAGCAGATGGGCTTGGGAGCTCTTGCCTTGTTTTAGGGGGAACCCTGAAGAGTGGAGCTGTCTCTGTCTCTCACCCAGCACTGAAGCTCCCTGGCAGCCTCAGAAGAGTCTCCAGGCACAGGTACCCCTGTGAGCAGGGTAACCAATGCCCTCGTTCAGAAAACACATCCTGCAGTCTGGTTGCACAAGGGTGGAAGTAGCAGGGAAGAAATTCTCTCTGGTTATTATGTTATGTGTAATCCAATGCCACTCAGTGCCAAACCTTCTGTTCTTGTCACAAAGAAGCAAAAAAGGTAGGCGACAAACTTTTTAAATGAAAATCTACACCATCAGCCACCAGTATTTCATTACCCTAGAATAGAAAAGTACTGCATAAGAGTTATTAATAAAGCCAAGGAAAGTCTTCCCAGGGAATGAGGGAGGTTTTTTTTGGGTGATAACACAAGACTATACCTCCTTACAGGAATCACTTTGGGCATTTTGAGGAACAAATGGCATCAATCTGGGCAGAAAAGTCCATTAATTCTAGTGAATACACCTAAACCCAAAACTTTTCTGGAGACAGGCCAACCAAATGAAGAAAATCAAACTATAAACTCCGTGAACTTTGTATGATGCTGAGATTTGTTTATTTATAACAAAATGGAGAAAAAAGAGGCAGGAGCACCTATCTTGTAACATGAACTTCAAAGTGCAAAATAAATATAAAGCTAAGAAGCAGCCAGGCCCAGGAATCCAAAACAAAGTTTGTTCAAAACGTGAGCAGAGGCACAGCTGTCACAATGCTGACTTGGCATTCTTCAGGTTTCAAAGGAAAGTCAAGCCCATCAATATTTCCATATCCAAGTAAATCCATACCTAGTCTTAGCTGCAGACACTGCTCTCATTCACCACAGAGAAACACAGAGTGTTAGTTGTCCTTAGAGTTATAAAAACCCCAACCAAACCAATTAATATTAGCAACATGTGAATAATTGCACAGTGATATAATATTTCTGCCTGTTATACCGAAACTAAATTGGGCTTAAAAGTTGTCATAATTTCAGTTATGATTTGGAAAAGTGATTCCCAAGGAGAGTTTGTGAACCACTAGTCATCCACAGCAATCCTCAGAACCACTGATGGTCCGGGCTCCTGACAGACACAATCCTCAGGTTGGCCATAATTCATTGCTTTAACTTGTTACATTATTACTGACTTGGAATAGTTTTTCTCTCAATTCTTCTTCATAAGAGTAAATTTTTTTCTGCTGTCAGTTAAGTATTTCACTGAGTTTGAGCCACAGAATGCAGTTTAGGAAGCACATTTTTTTGTCCTTACTATGTAATTTACTATTGCAAATTACCTGCAGGAAACTTAGAAATAAGACAGGTTTTTAATAGGTGACTAATGCTTTACCTGGAGAAAACAAGCTTTATTTTGCACTGTGTATGTAATTTCTTTGAAAAAACAGGTGAAAGTCTACATGGTGTATTTACAAAATGTTAATATGCTGACAGATCAGCAAATACAGAAGCTGAGAAATGAGTGTGATTCACTCCATTTAACTGGAAAGAGAATTTGCTCCCCCAATCCTTGCCTCTTTGAAGTTAGAGGTCAGTGGGGTTATTTTCCACAGGCTTGCTGACACATGAAGGAGGACAGGTGTTTCCATGTCTGCTGGACCAACAGTGGCAGGAAGGATGGAACCACGCTACATTGACTTCATCTTAGTTCACCAAAACAAGGTTCCAGCTGCGGTTTTGAAGAAGCAGAAAACAAGAATGGCCATTGGCAGAGGCAGCTGATGAGGAGCAGAGCAGAGGGCAGCTTGCTGTGAGATGGGTGGATGGATGGATGGATGGATGAATGGATGGGTGGATGGATGGGTGGATGGATGGATACATGGGGCTGTCTCCACTGGGCTCCTATAAAACTGTGTCTGGGACAGACAGCTGTGGGCTCCCAGCTGTCAGAAAGCTTCATGCCACTTGTGAAAGCTGAGCACAGGAAGGACAAAATCCCAAAGAGGAGCCACTCTTGGGCACCATGGAAAAAAAAAGCCAGTCTTCCTTACTGCTGCCTTCATCCTCTCTTCGGTTCATCACTCTGGCAGTCTTGGCACAGGAGGCTATTGTAGTGCAAAACTTGGCATTAATTCTCCTCTAAGCTCCCATTCTTGTTCCTTGTTGCTGTTTCCAGAGTCTTCCTGACAACACTTAGCTTGGTTAAGTAGCACAACTGCTCTATAAATCTCAGGTATAGCTCTGTTGTCTGCAAGTTGGACCAAATGGCAGCTCAAAATCTGGCAACTCCCTGAAGCCTGCCTGCAGGAGGACTCCAACTTCTCCTGCCTTTGGTGGATTAAAATCAGTGGGAGGTAATTATTGTTATTTTTAGCAGAAAGCTAAAGTACAGGAACCATCAACTGGCTGGAAAAGTCTGGAATGTGGAAAATCTGAAATTATACAACGGCTTGTTTCCAGTCCTCAGTTATTATCATAAAGCAGCAAAATCTGATTCTCTATCACTAAAGTTTTCTTACTGACTCGTCTGCCACAATTCTGCTGGCACCTCTCAGCACACGTGTCCTTGATCCAGGGTTTGTATCTCTGATTCAAACAGTAACAAAGGAATGCAAGTATTTTGAATTTGAATTAGTTTGGATTGAATGTGAATTTTTGAGTACTTTTGGACAGATTGCCTTTTAAAAGAAGCAATGTAGAAGTAAGAAAAAGAAAATACACCCCCCCAACTTTTAAATTCAGTTTCTGCACTGAGGTGGTTGTCTGTCTTCCATCCCACTCCCCCAGTCACCCTGTGTATTTACTCTAGTATTTGTAGCACCACTTTGAGAGTAAGTTCCTTATGATTTTGCTTTGTGGAAAACTACACGCCAGCTTTAAATCTTCTAGAGTAAGTTTTTATTTATGAGTCATTTGTACCAAAACCAGACACTTCTGGAACTGAATGCTGCCCAGTTAGGACGTCTAAGGAAAACAAAAATGAAAATTTAATGTTAAATTTTTTAAAGTTCCTTACAATGATCTGACAGCAGGAAAGCCCCTGCCTCACACGGTATCTAGAATTTCATATTTTGTCATATATTCACCTAACCATATTGAAACAGCCAGACGTGGTAATTTCTATTTAGGCAGCATGTCTGCACTTTTGCAACAACTTAGGCATTGTTATACTTGCTATTTTAGAACAGGTGATACCAAGGAAATTTTTGGAGCAGTCACCCTTCGGCCACACGTCCACAGGTGCTGGTGTAGGACAAGGGTTTGCTCAGCTGGAGCTCCCACTTCCTGCTCTACCCTTACCTGCTGGGGACCTCAAAGAATATTTATCATGCTGGTCTAGGTTGCTCTCTCTCTTTCTGTCTTTCCACAGTGGGTATATGGCCAGAGCAAGTGATGGAAAGAATGAAGAAGTTCCTACCTGCAACACACACAGCTCCACTTTTTCCATGAGTCTTTCTTTCCCGTGTGGCAAATCATCTTCTACGTAGGGGAGAAAAGGAATGAATGCAATAATCAGGAGAACTTTGTCAATCAGAAATGCCTTCCAGAGTGCAGTCTGATCCATCCTTTTGCAAGTACAAGCCTTTTTTTACTGCAAGGATGCTGGGGAAGTTAATAAGCAGATGTTGCAGATCTTAGACTGATGGTGTTAATAAAGACCAGAAAGGCTCACGGCTTTTAAAATAGGGAAAATCACATAACATGAATCACACAACACTTCCATCTCTGGCAGTGCTCAAGGCCAAGTTGGATGGGGCTCTCAGCAACCTGGTCTAGTGAAAGGTAGCCCTGCCCATGGCAGGGGCATTGGAACTAGGTGATCTGAAAGGTTCCTTGCAACCCAAACCATGCTACCATTCCATAACTCAATGATATTTCCTATTTGAATGTGTTAAGTATGAGACAAAGTATTGTCTTGATCATTCTTCCTTCATAATAATATGCTTCTGGATTAAGTGTGAATTAATTTAAAAAGTTACATATGTAGAACAAATGTGAGTCTCTCTACTCCTATTTTTGAATTTAAGACAGGATTGGGATGAAAAAGAAAGCCAAAACAACTCACAGTATAGCATAAAGAGAATAAAATACATCATATCTTCATTAAAACAATATTAGCAGCTTTACACAAATATTTCTGACTGACCATAAAGATTTGCAATGTTCTAAAGGGAATGTGACAAAAATAATTGTTTTAAGATTTCATACAAATCAATTAAACCTCCTTCCAAGTAGCTTTAAATCTTTCAAAACCAGAAAACTGGTTTAAAAGTTTTTTTTTTCCCAGAGCTGTCCATTAAATCTTTCTGTCAAATCTTTGAAACTCACTGAACACAAAATAGCTGTGCAAACGTAGATGAACATCTTTGCAATTGTGGAATTCAAGCTACTGCCCCCGTAGTGGTCAGACAAATGATGCAGAGTCATGCTGACAGTTGTTTTGGTAGATCTCTTGTTTGTTTGCTTGTGTGCTTTGTTATAAGGGAAACACTAACTTTTCATATCTCCATGGTTCCACCTAACCAATTAGAGAAAACTTGCTACCATATGGGGCATATGTCACCACTTCTGTGTTCAATTATTTGCTGCTATCTTTTTTCCTCCTCAGGAATCCAAGTTACTAACCATGTCAGATGGAAAAATACAAGTTTACTGATGGCTGCAACTGAGATTTGCCTCTGAGGAAATGCAGTTCTAACACGTTGCCTCAAGTGCCTGCCTATATATTTGGAGATGGCCAAGATACACAATTTATACTGTTCAGGCACTCTCCAGACATTCGAAGTGGAATAGAATTTTCTTTAATCCTAAATTTGCCCATTTTTCCACTTCACCAGCCAAAAAAATGTGTTTAGAGGATGCGTTGTAGGTGCCTGTGGTAACTGGGTACATTTATCAGGGCATCAGTTGTTGCACCTTTTTACTGCTCTGTTAGAAAAATATTTCCTTTTAGTACAATTGGAGTTTTCAGTTTTCTGTCAAGAAACCCCTCCAATATTCAGACGGCCTTTTGGGGTGTACTACTTGTGCCAGAAAATAAAGTTTTACCAGACCTCTTCCCAACATCTAGTTTTATGCCTCACTGCCTATTTTTTATTAGGTGTTATTTGGTATCTTTTCCACACTATCCCTCCTCACACAAGAAGAATGAGTCAACTCTTTTCTCTCAGTCTGTGCTGCATATACGTATTACAATTCTAAGCCAAAACCGCCCTTTGAGGCCATAATGCGTTTTTTTCCCCTAAACATGCAAGCTGTAAATTTTCAGTTTTAAAGCTACCTGTGAAACAGTATAATCTGAGATTCCTCTGCAAGTGAAGTGCCATTCCTGTTTTAATTTTGCAGTTATGCTCTGTATTCCCATGGGGAACCTCCCATCTCGTGATGTTTCCTGGGTGGTGGTGCTGGGGCAGACATTACTTCCACGATTCTTGTACGTGGTGCTCCGATGCTTTTAAGCTGAGGGGAGCTCAGCAGAAAATGTTGCAGCAGCAGTGGGCAGGGAAATCCCTGCTGTGGGCTGCTGCACAGCTCCTGTGCCCCCTCACTCCTGCTGCTGTGGTGCCAGGCTGGGAGCTACCAGGGGCACCATCCTCACCCTGCACAAGGGGAAAAGTGGGGCTTACAAAGGTTTTACTGAACGTTGTAAAGTTGTGGTGGGGCTGGACCTCACTGGGAGGAGAGAGACAACTGAGGAGGCCAATCACCAGTCTTGAAATTCTTTAAGAAAACCTTCAGGTCTGATTTTTTAGCTTGGCTTCCTCCACACTACAAACACGGTTGTTGATCCCTGCAATGTGCAATGACTCGGTGTTCTCTGGACTGGAAATGTGAATTGCAAGGTCAACTTGACTGCAAACCTGCCTTGTCACTATGGATTTGCCTGTGATGTGGAGTTTTGGTCCAGCTTGGCTCCAGTCTCTGGAGCCTGCCTGCTCTCCTCCTCCATGGTCTGTGGGACTGTGCTGGTGCTGACCAGCTCTGCTCCTGCCTTGCCACCAGTTCCTGCCTTGCCCTCCCTCAGGGGAAGGGAACCTGCCCTTGCTGCTCCCTGGCAAAGGCTTTCCCTCTTATCTAAATGCAAGAATACTGAAACTTTTAAAAATTACTATTTAAAAAAAAAAATACAGAAAAAAACCCTGAATTTTCCCCCCTAACTTCCTCAAGAAAGGATTTTGAATTAGAAGTTTCAGAAACAAACCATCCCAAGCAGGGCACCTGATCCGGAATATTTCTTCCCAATTGTTGGAATATGGCAGGCCTAAAAATCTGCTGTTAGTGGGTTTGAAATTTTTATAAACACTTCTCTGGCATTTTGCAGGAAATGGGTGCAGGGGATGAGGAGAAGCATAGAAAGAGAGCACTAGACAAGACAGTGAGACATCAAAAGGAGCTGGAGGAAGCAAAAGGAGCAGGTCAGTCTTTCCTCTCCAGGAGCTCCAGTCCTTCCTGTGAAAGAAAAATGAACTAAAAATTGACTCAAGCTGCTGCAACCAGCTCAGATTCACCACCACAGTGTACGAGCAGGCAGGAATTTCAAGAGGCATCTTGACCAGTTGCACTCAGAGATGACATACTTTTGGGAAGTATGGATGAACATTCTGGTTTAGAGAGTTAAATATTATTCCTGCAATTGCCATGGGACTGTTTATGCAAATTAATGTCATGCATAAAGGGTTTAGAAGGAATGAAAACATGACAGCCTTCAAGACAAAACACTATGGGTAGTAGAAATGAAAGAGACTCTTAAGTCAGACCCCTGAATTTTAGCCTTTGTTTAATCTCAGTGACTCAGTTAAGTATGGGGAAAAGAAAGTTTTGCTCATGATGTATTCTCTATCTTTTACTGAAAAAGCTTTTATGTACAATACACAAAAATCATAGAGAAACACTGCGAAATAGTAGCACTGGTGTTTCTTATATTTGCAGTCAACTATAAATTCAGTTGGTAAGTATGTCATCTTGGGAGTAAAATGGAGCTGATAGTGGTTAAAGCAGCTGTAACTTCCCCCTCACCACACATTAGAGAACCAAGAACTGGAAAAGTCCTGCCTTGAAAATCAAACATTTTCAAAAATACTTACTTAACTGTGTCCTGTTCAGCAATTTTTTTTTAATTTTTGTTATTGTTGTTTTGATTTTTTTCCCCGTTTCTTCCTTCCTTCTTTCTCATGCAACACAGACCATTTACAGAGAAAATTACAGGTGGCTTCTTGATAATAATGACCCAGGAGAAGAGGAAAGGGACAGCTGCCCTAGGATGTTTTCTATTTACAAATCCTAACCAAGAGGCTTCTGTTCCCTCTCATGCAACTTTACAAAACTGTCTTGTCTTGAAAACAACAACCAAACCACAAAATTATTCTGCTACTACTTTCCCAACATTACTATGAAATAATTCAGATATTGGACACCCTAGTGCTTTGGGTCTTGTTTTCTTCTTTTTACTTGTGTTTTGTTAAAGAACAATTTTTGTAAGGCTGACCTAACATATCTGCGATTTCTTCTGGGACTCTTGAATGGAAGTGCTAGGGAGGAGAAAAGCTTTTATGTGGCTTTGCCTTCCCCATTTCTTCTTTCCTGATCTAGAACCATCTGATCTTGGCTTGTGCCTAAAGGCAAATAGACCAAAGCTGTGACTGCAGTGCCGTGGTGTCAGTGATTTTACGGAAGGTTTCATCGCAATGTACCCCCTTCTTCCCAAATCTTGAGTGAAAAACCACTATAAACCAAAGAAAAAAACCACTTCAGAGCAAGGTGAGGAGAAGCCAGAAAATGGTTTGTGATGGCAGGAATTACGGGGAATAGTAATGTGGATTGCCATCACTCCCTGACTTAATAAACTTCAACTGAGTATTGTTAAAGGCCCTTGGGAGAGCAGCAAGAGATTTTCTGATCTCTGAAAACACCAAACAAGTTTACTGAGGGTGGTTTCCATCAAATTACCAGCTGCTATAGTTAAAAACCAAACCTGCCATGATCTATTTTGTTAATTCGTTGTTTTTAAAGAGAAAGAATAGTTCTTGTAGACAAAAACCTCATGCAGGTCACTAAGGTTGCAAAAAATACTGTGTAAATGCTGTCATAAAACCAAAAAAAGCAAAATTATTCTGCTGTGAATAGCATGCGGTTACCATTTGTTTACAATTTAGTCCAGCTATCAAAACAAGCTAAACATTTTGCTAAATGGTTCACAGTCATTTTACAAAGAGCACAGATTAGGGGAGGTGTATGTAGGATTTGCTCTTGTGGTGCCAGCAGTGCTGCTGAAGCTCTGCTCCCTGGGCCTGGGCATCAGGCAAGGTACACAAGCTAATTTTGTGTGCTGCTCACTGCACTGTCCACTGATCCCACTGCAGCCACCCTGGCATCTTGAAAGACAAGAAAGAAGGGCAATGAATTAATTCCCTCTTCGTTTCATTTCATTCTTTATGAAAGAAGGGATTTAGAAAGAGGAGTGGGGTCCGTGGTTGACAACACATCATTTTCTTAGTACACAAATGACTTAAGACCAGCAATTGTAATTTGTCTGGGGGATAAACAGGGAAATGTTTTGCACGAAAGAGCTGTTGGAAGTGATGTGCAGAAGGGGAATGTCTGGTTGCCTGTGGAGGCTGAGGGGAGGCCTGCTTCAAAGCCAAGTTTCAAATATCATCTGTTTTCACTATAACACTATGTAACAAAACAAGCCTCAGTAAAATTTTCATGTAAGTGGGGGAGAATTTAATTGTCTTGCTTTTTTTCACTGTCATTTCTTCTCTGATTCAGAAAGATGTTTGGAGGAATTTTGTTTGCTTGGATCTTGAACATAAATAAAGAATGTGCAGTGCTCAGGAACAGATGAAGTGTTCAAAATTGGAATGAAAAAAAAAAAACCATGTTGGGAAGTTAGGAGGGTGCATGTGAGAATGTGTATGCTTGGATGCTTTTTTTTTTTGCGACGTGAAAGAGCTCACGTAATAAAAAGTTTCAAAATCTGAGGATAAAGATTTTGTCCATAATGAGGTTAAGCATCAATAAATGTTTTTTTCTCCCCATATGTTTTCATATGTAGGCTAGAGAAAAACAATCAAGCAAAACTATTAAGTGAAGACTGGCACTAAAGTGAATTTGCTATGCAAACCTAAAATCAGAAATGCTGTCTATCTTCTAGCTAAGCTGAGGTGTGTGTGTTATTGGAGAAAGGACATGAAATGCACTGTGTGCACTGTGTGACAACTGCCTGCAACTGACAGACACAAAACCTGGAACAGATGAGCAAATGACTGCTGATCATAAGTTTCTCTCACATGACAGGGCATTCCTCTTGGCAGGTGATTCCTGTGTGATAAGGAGTCTCCCACAACAAGGATACAGACTGGAAAATGGCCAAAGTATGGCATCCAAAACTGCGTGGCTGCTAGCTCAGTTGATTGTGTGACATTACTTGTGGCTCCAGCTTGACTGTGTGCTCAGAGTGCAAATGAAATGGTAGGTGAGCTGCTCGACAGAGACATACTAAAAGCTAACACACACACACGAAAACCATAACCTCTTTTCAAAAAGGAAGTCCTTTCAGGGGCAGGTGGGGCTCACGGCTCCTGAAGTCAAGTTTTTGGGTCAGCACACCCCACTGTGTGTCATCTGGCAAAGCCTGCTCCTGACAGCGTGTCCATTACTTATCACACCGTCCTAGCAAAGGCATCTGACAAAAGAATCCAGTGTCAAATACTTGGGCAAGATTGAGCAATTCAGCCCCCGGGAGAGGTGGGATTAGCAGCACAGGGAGCAGCAGCCAGCTGGAGCCTGACCGTGGGTAGCTGTACTTGGTGCTGCTCATTGCAACGCCAGGACATCTGTGGAGATGTAATGGAGAGAAGGGATGGGTGCCCAGGAGGGACAGGTCCTGGAAAAAACTGCTGGTGTAGGGTGTGCTGATATCTGTGACGATATAGACACAGTAACTGAAATGGAAAAACCATGCCTAACAGCAGAAAGACAAGTTCAGTTATGCAACACACTCTGTTGATACGGCAAAAGGAAAGTTTGTACTCCCACCTGATTTCCCGAGGATTGCCTTACTCAACACCAGCACAGCATGGTCCACTTGTGAGCGCAATATAAATAATTCCCAAAGAGAACTGTCCTATTGTTCCTGTTCTCTGTGCCAAGGCTTCAGTCACCACAAAAGCATGGCATCTCTCTTGATCCAAGCTGGTCACATTTTGAAATGTTTTCCGGTAACTGTATACTTAGAGCAAAAAGTTCAGGGAAATAAACAGAATTTGGTTTCCTAGGGAGTTCGAGCCTGACAAGCTTTGGTTTCTAAGATATAAGTTCATGTGGGTATTTCCTGCAGCAGGGCTACAGACCACACAGCCTTAAGCTCATAAAAAGTTAGAGGAGACCCTGGAAAAAGGAATCCCTGTTTACTGCACCTCAGGTTCTATCAGCTGGCCAGACCAGTTGCCACTGGTTATAACCTCACTGGCAATGAATCAGTGTGTGGTGTTCTGCTGATCAACACACAGCTTGAATAAAGAAAATACCTTTTCCTCTTCTCCTGGATCATTATTATCAAGAAGCCACCTGTAATTCTCTCTGTAAATGGTCTGTGCTCCATGCGAAAGAATGAAGGAAGAAACGGGGGGAAAAAATCAAAACAACAACAACAAAAATCACAAAAAAATTTTAATATAGAAAATACAGGTGAGCATCCTAGGGCTGAGTTAGGGCTCTAATGACAGAGGGTTAAAGGCTTCTGTTGAGATGGCCTAACCTTAGGGGAAAAGCATGAATGGGTACTGGGTAACACCTCTTTGTGGCATGGACCACTTGGGGTATAAGAAGGGTTCAGCTGGGGATGCTTCAGCTCAAATGCTGTTACACCATCTCTGCTTTTTATTTGGTTATTTATTTTTATCAAATCCATAAGAACCTTGCTCTTCTGGATGGCTTCCTCTCCTCCCTGCTCAAATGTGACTGTGACTGAAAGTTGAGGGAAACTAAGGACAGACACGTGAATAAAGTGACAGCTTTTCCATGGTAAATAAGGCTAAAACACTTTTCACAATTAAAATATGTAGAAAGCATCACAGAGTTATCCTGTAAAATGGAAGGGCTCAAAAGAGAGCTTGGTTTCAAATATGGTAATAGGCCAGCTGAACAGTGATTGAAGAGCAAGGATGCCAGGAGGCTGAAAGAACAGTAACAAAGCCTCACATTTACAACAGAAGAGAAGGCAAATACAAAAGCCAAGTCAGAGGCAAGGAGAAGTTACAGTAGCAAAAATCCTACTAATAAACTCCCACCCATGACATTTGAACTAAATTCAGCTGTTTTGAAATTATCTTCTTGATATACACTTTTGTGCAGGCAGGCAAGCTTTTGACATCAGTTCCCTAAACACAACAAACACATGATTAAGCATTACCACTATTTTTCACCTAATCCATTTTTAGAAAAATACTGGCTGTCCCCTGAGGGAAAAACAAATGATGAAACAGCTGAGAAAAAGACAACTCATTTTCTTTGTTCATTTCCCTCCCTACTTCTGATCTACTTTAAAAGTAGGTGAACTGGATCCAGAAGACCAAAGGATCATCTCAGCACACAGAAGTGTTCTTTTTCAAAGAGCTGTTGGGAAGTAGTAAAGAGAAATCAATAGTGCAAGATTGTGAACAGTTTGGCTCTCACTGGGGAAGGATTCCCCATGTCTTGGAAAAGCAGGGCAGACTGTGCTATAGGAAATCACACCAGGATTATGCAATCTGCTGGAAGCATGGAGTCAACTGAGTGCTAGAGATTGTTTATTTGAAAGCAAAAACGATAATCACAGTTCTTAGGAGAGCTACTATTTAAAACGGGCCTCGGGAGTTTATTTCCACTGTCCAGTTCTTCTCAGCAGGTTGGCTCATGTGTACTCAACTTCTCACCACTCCAAGTGACTTAAAGGGTAAGGTTTATCAAACAGTTGATGGTAATCACCTATAAAAAGAACTGCTCACATAAATGTAAAAAATTACTCTCAGATGCCTCTGTTCTGCCCTGTATTTGTAGCACTCGGATGCATGCTCTTTCCAGTAAAAGACTGGCCAAGGATTCACTTTACTAGAACCTCTGATTCTACAGACAGGGCAGAGGGCCATAATGAAGCCCAGGAAGGGATTTCTAGTGTACATATGATAGAACATACAAGAGCTTGAAAGGAAAAGAGTGAATTACCAAATAAGAGAATACTATTATTTACCATTTCATTCCTTCAGGAAGAGGGCATCAGTTTTGAAGTCTGAAGCAAAGAAAACCAACTGTCTGCAAAGTGAATGTTTATTCAGAATTTTCCTTTCCACCCATTAACCTGAAAATGGGAAATAACACTGAATGAGAAAATAATTCATTAGTTTAAGGTCAAGTGGCAGCCCTAACTTTAAAAAAAGAAAAAAAAAGGCAAATAAAACTGAGTGCTGTGTGCTACATCTGTCTTCGCCCAATGGTGTGGATCTTAATTTATGGCCATTCAGACTTGTTTTTTCAGAACGTGACACAGCCTATGCTAAGCTTGTTTCTGTCACTCATTTTTTGTACGGCATGAGGAATATTATTTTAATTTTCTGCCTAGTTACCCCCATAATGAACAAGCCCATGGAACTGCCTTAAAACAATCTTGTATTAGCAAAGTTAGTGAGTCAAACATAAAGCTGGAATATCCACAGCTTCCCGAATTAATGACAATATTTTTGGAAGCACTAACAAACTTGTAATTTAGTACTGAACATCAATCTCTGCTGGTGGCTGGAGTAAAGTCTTGGTGGCAGGAAAAGGGACTGCGGGAACACTGCAGTGCTCCTCACATCTTCCTTAAGGCACCCGGTCCTGACTTTTAGCAGAGACAGAACTGCACAATTGAGCAAGCCACGGGCCCCAGTTAATGTGGCAGTTCCTGTTTTGCTTGCAAAGTGCCCTGCATGGAGACACCATCACATGAAGCATCCCGAAAGCAACACTTTGGACACCAGTGCAGGCATTTCAGACAACAGGATGCCAAATTTTCTGAAGAAAAAGAAAATACATGTCCCATTCTGCAGACAAATTCATAGTAAGACTTTTACCTCGGATCAGCTTTTCAGAGGGAAAATGGGATCTCCAGAAAGATTAAGCCCATGATGAACTTAAGTTTCTTGCTACGTAACACTGTGGAAAGCAAAACTGACCTGATCACACACAGCTCAAAGTGCTGATCTTAGTGATATTCTCTTTTTCCAAGTACAGGCTATAGTTTGTTATATTTTTTTTTTCACAGAACGTCAAACTATACACTTACTCACTGGTGTAAATAACACACACTGGAAAGAAAAACAAGAGAGAGGAAGAGACTCGGCTTGGAAAAAGAACCACCAATTTTCGTTTCAAATGTAGCTGAACAGAAGACTTGAGAGGGAACAGATTAATGATTACAAGTGCTAAACCATGACTTCACCATAAAGTTATTATCATGTCCAGATATTGTTTTTACCTTTGACAGTTTTTTGAGGTTTTACTGACAAAAATACAGATATGCATCTAGTGTAAGGGCATCTACATGAATTTAAAATGCCTGTAATACCATTAAGAAACTGACCTCTATGCATTCTGCAGTCCCATTCACCTGCAAAATGAGGAATATGGTGATGGGATTAAGAAAGTTTGTTTAAACGAAGTTTAAACTATAAAGTTTAAACTATAAAGTTTATAGTTGACTAGTAGTACATAATTAGTACTAACAGATGCATTCAGTAGTTATTCCAGCAACACTCTGCAGTAGTTTCCATGCCTACAAATTGTAATACTGCCCCAGATGATGAGTTTAAATCCGCACAAAATTTGGGTATATTAGATGTATATTACTGACTCTTCTCAATGTATACTGTATCTTCCAAAAGTTCTTCACTGTTGGAAGCTTTTAAAAATAAAAGTCTCTTAAATACAGACATTTTCCCTTGAAAGTATTACATATATCTGATTACTGTGCTGCCAAGATGAAATACTCCCATCTTCCATTCCAAAACAGATGGCAAGTAACGAGCACCTTGGAATATTCTCTGCTTATAGTATTTAGCTTGCGGTTAAGGACTTTCCAGCTCTCTGGGTTAGAGCACATCTTAGGAAACTGCTGCACATCAAGGAGCACAAGCACATAATTCAGTCTCCAACCAACCTTCCCACACTTTATAGCTCCTTGTGTCAGCGTGTGTCCTAAGCTGAAACATCTCAGGTTGAATATGGCTACAACCTGAGAGCAAAGGGATGTGTTTAGGAACAGAAGAGCCTACAGTGGTCAGAGGTTCCAAAGGTAGTTAAAGCACTATGGCTGCTGGGACACTGAATGTAAAAAGGGATAGTTTTATCTTTTTGTCCCCCTAGTTCCTCACAATTCAGGTATCTGGATTTTTTCTGGGTACTGTCACCACTCAGCTGGGAGAGGAGACACAGTGGCAGGATTTTTCTTTATTTTTCTGCAAGTCTACCAAGGTTGCACTATTCCAAAGTAAACTCCAACCCTGAAAAAAACCTCTAAGTCTTAAGCAGTTAAATTCACAATTCCAATTAATGAAACTGTGACATGTATAATTACTTATCTGACATATATAATTATTATAGTTATTCTGTGACATATATAATTACTGATTAATTTTCCCTTATTTTAACAAGTGTCTGTAGGCCAAAAGCTTTCTTTCTTATTCCACATAAAACTGTATCTACAGTGGTGTAAAAGACAATTGATTTTAGGGTTTTTTTCAGTCTAAAATTATTTTACATGGTAAGTTTCTATAGAATGATAAACAACTGAAGCTATACCTATTTAAGTATCTTTGGTAACCTTGTGTATTTCTTTAGAAAAATAATTAACTACTCTGTCTCAATTCAACTCCTTAAATCATGCTACTTCCTTACAGAGGTTCATGTCAGTTCAAAGGTATTAAACATATAGTACTCATTAATTTCAGCCTTCCTTAAATTTGCATCTTAGAACAGTGGCTATGGGATATTCAGTTCTCTGGCAGTCAGAGTGCCACCATGGGTTAGCTTTAACTCCAAACCCCAATTTCCAAAATTCTCCCCTTAGGCTAGCAGGCTGATGTAATTTCAGCAAAATTAATTTTGGAGAAACCTGAATTGCAGAGACTTCAGAAGAATTTTCATTGTTTAGAACAAGATATAGGAATAAAACAGAATCACAACTTTGGTTTACAAAGTAAAGCTTTTATTATACAGACTGCTTAAATGAGTTTTCAAATATAGATTTTACAAAGTCATGAGTGTTTCAATATATACATTCTGAAATAACATTATCACATTTACATTTGAAATACTTATTGCTAATATGTTAATATTTCTTGTGTTATACCAAATGTTAACTATTAAGTATTTTTGTTTAAGTATTCAACAGTATTTAACCCATCATCGAAATACCATCTCTAGACATTCTCTAGTGCATATATGCTTTTGCAGGGATTCAGGCATTACTCTGATTCACAGGTTATGGAGACCATAAATATGTCTGCTAGGCTTAAATGGGAGCCATGCTTAAGTTACAGGAAAAAAAAGCAGGTAACCTACTGAAGTGGCATAAATAACTAAGAGAGAAGGTACTGACTCAGCCATAAAGGCTAACAAACTTACATACTTGGAGCTTCAGTTTTAGTCTTCTCTTGGTCACAGCAAGAATGTGAAATACCAGAAAGTTAATGACTGCCTGGCACACAGCATTCTGGTATAAACACAACAATCTGGGGAATTCGAGCAGATTGCAAAGGATTTCATGTGGAACAAATTGTATTAAAGAAGATTCTTTAATGAAATATCATTTTTGAGTCATGGAGTACATTAAGTAATTTTGAGGGGAATCATCAGGACACGTCAGGCTCCTAGTGCATTTCTTTATATTGTTCCACAATGCATGCCTCAAGAGGTGGCAAGGTAGTTTGATCATTAAACAAACTGAATTTTAGCTTCTTTGCTGAAATTATCAGCAAGGGCACCAACCTGGAGGTCATTTCTCATCCTAAGCAAACTGCTCAGCCAGAGCTTCTTTTGAGTAAGGCCAACAGAAGTCAGAAAATGGTCTCAACTGACCCACGTAACAATGAACAAGCAGTGAGATTCCATTAATAATCTCCTAGTCCCTTGCTTTTTTCCCAGTGTCATTTTCACACCAATCTTGCCATGTCTGTAGCTTTCTCCAACACTGCACTGTGAATTCAATAAATCCACCCTTCGAGAGTAGGAGTTTCTTTACCAGCTTCATACAGACTCTAATGTGGCATTGAATAGCGGTATATGCTTTGAAAATAGATTCAAAATGGGTTTTAATATATTTTTCACTTGTATTTTAGTTTTTCTCAAATCTGAGTATCACTGATTTGCAATCACCATAAGTGAGCTGACTTATATGTAATTATTGTTGCATCACTGCAGACATAGAATATTGAGAAAACAGTTCAGTTCATCAATGAAACATTTTCATTTTCAAAAGTGAATTTACCTTTAAGTTATGGGGCAGAAAGATGGCAATGTAGGTTAAAAGTGTTACACAGAAAATCTAACAATGACCAGAATGCAGTTTTAGAGACCTGGAGGTTTAGAGGTGTGGAAGAATTCTTGGAGCTCTACAAAGTAATTTCAGCAGAATCAGAAATGAATCTGACATGATGCAGCCTAAAAACTGCAAGGATTTCATGATTCATTTTCATGGGGGAAGGGTTCAGGTTGAAACACACTGCCTGGTGCAACTTCCCAGAAGAGAGCACGGAGGCTCTTAGTTCTTAAAAACGCCATCAGATAAACCATGTCACCCACGTGATCCACGTAAAACCACTGTCTGCTACAGCTCCAAACACATGAGCACTTAACAAAGGTTTCCAAAGGCTGGAATCAGTCTCTTCAGTCACTGAATGAAGATTCACTATCAGAACTCTCTTCTGCTTTGCCATCATCTCCCCAGGCAGGCACAGGGGCATCTGGGGTCCTGCAGGCAACAAAAACATTCCATGTTGCAAATCCAGCTGAGAACACAAGCAACTCAGCACGTAACACCACCGTCCTTTCACGACAACTGCAGGCACTTTATTTCCACAGCATTTGACACATTAACTGTTTATGGTTCACAAACTCACACCTTAGTGGTATTGCTTCACCTACAACTGAAAGGCAAACACTACAAACTGTAACTCACTGGACATCCAAACTCTGTAGACACCAGTGTGAATGCACGCCTTTGATGCCATCAGGAATGATGACAGATCATTAAGAAGTGGCAAACACTTGTAGAAAGAGTTGAAAGCAGGCAATAATGATTAATTCAATTTTTTTCAATCTTCAGAGGTTCTAGGGCTGAAAGGAACATTCTGTACACCATTGAGCAGTGTAAATAGTACATGAAAAAAATAAGACAGGAAATGAACAATATTGTATCCAACTAAAACTGCAGGGATAATTTAGAGAAGCAAAAAAGAATTACTCAGACTGGAATTTGGCTAGAACATTGGGTTAAATTTGACATGCAAGAACAGCCATGGGATTTTTATTGACTACAAATGATCAGACCTCTTGTATTTAGTTTTAAAGAGAATATTTAGGATGGATCTTAACACTGTGGCAAAACGTTTGCCTGGGGAATATACTGGAAATGAAGATGAGAGAAGCAAGCCATCTAAAGACTAACTAACATTACTGCCTGAAGATGCTGGCTCTCCATGGACTCTCCCTCCAAAATATGTAATGAGTTTGACACACAAGCAAGACAGAGCCTGATAAAGTCTGAAAGCAAGGTAGACAATACACATATAATTATACTTGGGGAAAAATGACATTCAGAGAAACTCACTTCCTGAATGACAGTTAACATCTCTTGGACAAAATATTACATTTTAAACTAAGCTGACAGTTGTATTAATCATCTTGTTCTTATTTATCTTGGGGGTATAGAATTTCTTTTCCAACATTAGTTTTCTTTAGTGTAATTTCTCTGTTGGGAATCCCTGAGGTGACTTCAAAGTGTTCCTAAATATTTTGCATGCAAAGATGAGAAGGGTGTTTGTTAAAGAACTGCAGGAGAGCCTTCTCCCTCCCCCCTGCACACCTCTAAAACAAATTAAGAAAGGATTTGCTTTCTCATGCAAATACCACTTCATAATATTATTCCTTGTTGCCGTGGTAATGACAAAACAGAAGAGCTGTGCAAAGACATGTGATCTGGAGAGACCAGTGCAAAACCTCTCATTTATTAAGAAGAGGAAGATGGTGCTGAATTCCTTCAGTTCATGAGAGCAGGACAAACTCTCCTGGAACTGAAGACAGGCAAGAGAGGAAGGATAAGAAACATAAGTTAAAGATAGGTAAATTGGGAGCTTGGTAGAATAGGCAGTTACCAAACACTGCAGAAAGTTGAGAAAGGAGCAATAACAGAAGTGGAACAGCCAAAAGGAGAGTGTAGACACAACACTGTATTATTGGAATTAGCACATCTGCAGCCACAAAAAACCCACTCAGCCAATGGCAAGGAGCTGGGGGAGCCTGCAGTAAGTGACTGAGCACACAGCCATGTGTACATTTTCCTAATTTTCTCAAGGACTGAGTGAGCAGACCTAAGGAACTTGAAAACTCAAGAAATGTGATGTGAATGGCAAGATACATATAAAAAAAAAAAGCCTAAAATATCAAGACAAGAAAGCTAGAAAATGAAAAGTCACCCCTAACACCTTAAAATGTTCCACATTATGCACCTTGCCAAATAATTAGCTTTATTTAACCAATTTTCAAACCAATAACATTTTAAAGAAAATCTGACTAAGCATTATTGTTGCACAGACCTTTGAAGATGGATTTGAGATCCAACCCCAAACAAATTCTGTGAGCCTCCATCCACAGCAAAAATGTTTCTGTCTTAATGCAAAATAGACAATCCAAAAGCAGACACGTTTTTTAAAATTGCTTTTGAAATGTAACCTATTATCTCTTTGTTTTTTCTACTATAAAAATCCACCCAAACATGAAGAAATAGCAGCATTTATAGAAAAGCATGGACTTGAAAGCACAGCAAAAAATACAACACATTTAACACACATATAGAAAACCCATGTTTGCTAAACCTACCTCCAGGTCGCACAGCGTCTTTTTCTTATTTCTCACTCAATCAGTAAAAATATCAACTGAGGAATAACTACTTTAGGCTTATCTACACACCAGGAGGTAGCTGGGCACTAAAGTGACTCATCACATGATGATAATACAAGTTTATTTTATTTAACAACTTGCTAGTTTCAGAAAAAGCCTTTACAAAATGTAAAAAGACTTCACTGGAAGGGAAAAATGGACTTTCTAATACCCTGCCAGTTTCTGAAGAGAATGCAAAAGTACTTCAAACACTTTGGTGGCTATAAGGTAAGAATGAGAATTAATACTTTCATCAGTTTAACAAATTCTGTGAAATAATACAATAGAACTAAATTAAATGTCAAGTGTAAAATAAGACTAAAAGTAATGTTTATGGCCAGAAAAGAAGCTTTGAAAATTACTATCTACCCTTAGTAGTCTTCACATCAGGTTAACTCAATCAACAGCCAAAATTTTAAACTGCTGACTTCAATTTACACTGTCAATTTTGAAGTCAAGTTGTACACTCCATCTACTGAGAGAATCTGGAAACAACTGCATTGTCCCTCATGCATCCGGAAAAATAAGATTGAGTTTATTCTTACTACTCTACAATAATGACATTTTCTTATTGTAGTGTTGAAAGAAAGTATCTGGGAAAAACCTCAGTCTAAACAGTGCAGTGGAAATGGCTACTGACTTTTTATTTGAGTCCTCATGGCTAAATTGTCAAATGGTAGCTTGTCACTGCTATAACCCACACCACCTTAAACAACCTTTTCTAAGCACATGTTTTTCCAAGTTTTTTGAACACATGGTTGCACTCCAGCCCTACTGAGAGTCACAAATTACTTACTCAAGAAGATCTGGATTTAGCCCCTCAGAAATCATTTTGTTCCGTATTGCCATTACAGGAACACCCTGTTGTAGCAGGAGGAAGAATAACATAAAACTACTGGACACAAACAGGTGAGCTAAATTACACAGGTACTTTTAAACAACACTTTCAGATAAATTATGCATGTCACTTGTCAAACAACAGCATGGAACAATAATCTCAGTTGCCATCAGTATGAACCTAGAAGGAAGAAATGATTGAGATTAAAGGCCCTTTTAATCCATTTTATATTTATGGTAAAACATCTAGAGAAAGTTGCAGGGAGAAAATCAAGACTGAATAGACATACTTGCAATTCATGTGGACAAAATCATGAAGCTGAAGTTATATGTATGGGTGAGAATGTGAAGAAAGCAAAAAGTAGCACAAAGACAGCAGAGAAATTGTGCTAGGAAAGACTTGGGCATGCTGAAGGTCCAAGAGAGAGAGGAAAACCAGGGAAGTGCATCTGCTTCCACTCCAGAAGGATCTCTTAAGGCAGTGCTAAAAACTGGAGAAGTCTAAAAAGCATGGAGAAAAAGGCAAACAGGACATGAGAACAGAAGCACAATTTAAAAGTGACTTCTCTGAACACAACTGCTTGTGCAGTCAGGCTTGAATCTTCTGTGACTTGTGGACAGGTTTCAGCCAACTATGTACATGTTAAAAAAATTCCTTCCCTTCACTGCAAATCCTTCCACAGCTTCTGCACTTTATTTTATTCATCAACACCTAAACATCCCCTCATCTTGGATCACATATCCAAGACCCATGTCCTCTCATGAGATACATTCCAACAAACTGTTCCTATGTTTCCACTAGAGCTGCTCAAAGGCAACTTGTTGCTTTGCCATCTCCTGTTGGAAACCATCAGAAATACCATCTGGATCACTCCATGCCAATATAAGATATGGAAAAAACAAAAAAAAAATTAAAAAAGAGGATACAATTTCTGATTTGAAAGGGACAAAGCTACTGGTGGTTTAAGGAATTCTAAATGCAAAGTGGTGTAGGACTAGTATCTTTTGTGCAAAAGCAAGTAAAATAGTGATAGAATGAAGGGTAGCCATGACTAATGTTCCAGAGAAAGATGTGGTATTAGTCACAGTTCCACAGGAAGAATCACAATCAAGGCTTGTGCACGAGGATTGTGGAACAGCACACACACAGGTACGTAGTTCTAGCAATCTATCAGGCATAAGGTCAAAAAAGGTCACTCAAATAGTTGCAATGTAATGGCTTGAAATAAAAGAACATCTCAGTACTTCACAACTAATGTACACTACAAAGGTGGATCTCTTGAATATTTATTTGATTATTTCATGACAGTTTAGAAATTCACCTGTTCTAGTACACATTTGGACACCAGGGATTGTGTGTCTATACACCATCTTGTACTAATGCTTTTCCCCCTGCTTGACTGCTCTTAGGGTACTTTTCCCCACCTCAGAAGTCACTGATGAGCTGTTTGTGCATCAACTCAAACCAGGTGAAAAAGAATTGAGTCAGATCAGGCAAAGCAGAATTCATATTTGCTTTCTATCAAAGGGAACTTGGTATAGGAGTTCTAAGAATGGGTTTTTATGTTCACACTTGGAGTACGTTTTATTCCAACATCGTGTGCATTAAAATCTGCAAGAAGAAAATCCTCTCAGTACTCTCATAGATTCACAAAACTAATCTGAAGTTTAATCAAAATACACTTTAAGAGTAGGCTTTTCATCTGAAGGACAACAATCAAGATTGTACCCATATCTGTTTATAATACAATCACAATACAATTACTTTTGTAATTACAATTACTTTACCTTTCATGCTTTCCTAAATTTTAATCTGCAAATACGGTACTGCTTTTGTATGATTTCTTGGAATATTGTTGTAAATTTTAAAAAGTAAGAAGTTAGTATCCTCAACTGCACTCCACCAAAATGAGTTTGTCACAATTTCACAGAAGAGCTACTTTTAGTGTGGAATGGTGTTCTTTTATACCAGTTATATTGTGAGCAATAAATAAATGATCAGTTCAAACAAATCTTCACCTAGAAACTCAGTTTGGGCAAATAAATGACACTAACCGAAATACTTGACCGGACAAGGAGACAAGTTTGGCAAATACAAAAACACACATTAATTTGTAGTATGTTAGCTTGACTTTCCTACCACACTGTTTACAACTGGCAGAGGAGTCACCAGGAACTGCCAGTACACAGGAGAAATGTGGAAAGTGAGATCTCACTCCTCCAGCAGTCAGAAGAAAAAAAAAATTTCAGAGTAATTAGACCATCCAGCACTTTCAAATCCACTTTGAAGTCTGGCATTAAATCAATACAGTAACATAGTGTTCTACTCTCTGCCACTATCCCACTGCTAGGTTTTCCAAATGGTTTGTAATAAGCTACCCATAAAGTGCCAATTTGTGATTCAAGTGAAAAATAAGGTTTGGAACATAATTCAAGGGATGAAGCAGACCAATTGTAATAATTTCTCTGAAGACTGAGTGAAACCATTAAGTTAGTTTTAACATAAGTAACATTTTATTAATACTATGACAGCCATACTTTCCAGAATTATAATATATATTTTAGAGGAGATACATATCCGACAAATTGAAAATAAATTGAAATAAATTGTTTCCAATCTCATTTTGAATTTTGTGGATGTGAAACAAGCTCTTAAAACTGTCACAAATAGTCACCCTCTCAATCCTTCATTAGCTTTAACACATATTAAGTATTGAGATTACATTGATTTATTTCCTATTTATCTGCAGCACAGGTCACAGCTAAAGAGGTAAACAAAACCTGCATCACGAATAACAGGAAACTGGAGTGGAACCACCCAGTGAAGCAATCCTTGTATCTCTGTTTTGGTCCTCACAGAAATAACAAGTACTCCTGTTCTGGACTGTACTTGCAAAGCTGTATTTTGTACCCTACAGTAAAATCAAACTGTAATCATGTCTGTCTGCAGGGAATGACTCCAATTCTGCCAGGACAACTACACTTCCAGTGGCATCTTCTGTGCCTCCGGCTAATAGCACTTTGCATTTACACATTTCACACCTCCAGTTCACAAGTATACCAGCAGAATTCTATAGAAAGATCTTGCCAGAAGCTGTCTGAGGGAATATATTACATTAATTCATTTATTAGAGAAGATGTGCCAAAATATTGTGATGTTATCCTTATTTAAAGATTACTGTTGCAATCTATGTTTTCAGACATTTAATGGTCACTTACAGCTGTGTGTTACATCCCATGTAAAAATAACATCCTAACCAAAGAAAGACAGGAGAACTGACTTACCACTTGTACCATTTTCAGATATCTGGCATATCTTGGATCCTTGGCCACAGTTGTGACATTTTCTGTTACTACCTCTGTTTTCTGTAATCCTTCTTCTTGTGTATTGTTCTGCTGTGTATGAAGAACAAACCCTTTAATGGTTAGGTGTACACACCAGGCTCATGGAGAGATTCCAGTCCATAAAACTGGGTATTCAAAGGTAAAGTGCAACTCTTCTTCATCGAGATTATTCTGATCTACACTTACAGAATTAGAGGTTTTCAAGATGTGTGAAATCACAAAATCCAGCACTTTTGTTGTTCAGTTACAAGTGTCTTTCTACTTTTAGTTACAATTTTAAGTTACTGAACAACACATAAAAAACCAAGAAGCCCCTAATAACCCTGTTAAGTTGTATTTAGTGAATAACACAGTACTAAATGGTTCTTTTTAATAGAAAATATTTTTAGGGATTATATCTATAAATCTCCTCCAGTAGCCCAATGCCTTTTTTCTCAAAATATTTATTTGATTCCCTGAGAAGGGTTTCATACAGATCATGTAACTGCTAAGCTATACTTTTGAGTATAAATCATTATTTAAAGGATAATGTAATGAAATCAAAGACTCCTTCAATGTATTTAATTTAAATGAAATGAAAAATGACAAGAAGTTCTAGTACTATTGAAAGAACACAGAAAACTGTACTTTTTCTACAAAACTAATCACTTGAAAGCAGCATTGGGAACATCCTTTCAGAATAATATGAACTTTATATACTTCAATATACTTTATGTACTTCAATATCTGAGAGGAGGAACATTTTATAGAAAATGAACTAATGGTGAATTGTTCTCTAACGTGGTTGGAACAAGCAGTGCTGTCCAGTGCCTCCCATGCTGCTGCCTGCAATCAGAGTTACAGTCTTTGACAGGCAGGCAGAAGCAGCAGAGTGCTCCAGCTACTGCTCCTCCACAGCAACTTCCACCCAAAAAGAGAATGAGCAGAGACCAGAATTGAAGATTCCATGAGAAGAAAGTGTAAGAGGAAACTGGGAAAAGAACTCCATCTCCAAATGGGCCAAAAGCCTCACTTCGTTAAGTGGTGATCACAGGATTTAAATGTCTGGGTTAAAAAATCAACCAATCACACACATTAAACTCCCCAAAATGACAAAAATCTAGTTGCAGGGATAGGATCTTAATGCTGATTGCTTTTAATAAGCTGGCACTTTTGATACATGGAGGGTAATACACAGAAAACCTTCAATGTAGGAAACTCTTTAGAATAAAGCATGCTAGAAATTCCAATTTGAGCTAAAAGCTCACATTCTGAAGAAAGGAGTTGTAATGATGTGATTTGAACTGTTATTTACATTCATGACCTTCCCAGCCCCCTGATGTAATTCATGCTCATATTTTAGTGAGATTGAAGAACAGGAAGGAGAAATTTAGCATTAGATATGAGTTAGTTCTACTCATTTAGGCCACATAGTTAAGAAAGGGTATTGCCTTTTTTGTTTTAAGTCACTTGTTACAAAAGTGTCAGTAGAGAAAAGCTTAGTTTTAGATTTTTACAGTTGACTGCTCACTTCCAATAGACTTGCTTCTTCTGTCTACTTCAAATGACACTAAAAACGTGACCTGGAGAGCTCTGTTCCCTCAAGGTGTGAGTTATGCCTCATTACTTACTCCAGACTGAGGTGATGCAGCTGCCTGTTGGTCTGCAGCAGCCTGTGCCACGGGACCATTTGTAACACTGCTCACATCTGCACTGGACACTTTGACATCTTCTAGGCCAGGAATTGAGGATAACTGAATGCAAAAAACATCATCAAATAAGCAATGAGCACATCATAAGACTACATGTACAACAAAATCTGCAGCAAGCTGCTTAAAACTTATTGTCCAAGTAGGTTTTACATTAGTAAAATTGTAACTTTTTATCCCGTTTTGGTATTTTGACTGGGGAAAAGAAAAAAATCTTTCTATTCAGCTACCTTCTACAATAAAAACCCCCAAACACTCCATTGGAGCTTTCACTGTTAATACAGAGTGGCAGAGCACTAAAGGCTTCCACACCTTCCCAGTATTTTACTACTGCACTTATCAACCACAGGAGAGCAATGCCATCTCTGCTACTTCCCCTCCAGTGAAAGAAATCATGGCAGGAACAGCTCTATCACCTAACAGATGGGTGACTAGTTACAAATTTTTGAATTTTCTACATCTTTCACCTTTTTAAGGGAATGCTGAGAGTGGATACTAAACACACTGCATGCCTATTTGAAGGAAATTCTACTTAACGTGATTATGAAGAATTCTGCAAAAAATATCAATACTGATCATTGCTAAATATTTTAAAATAAGTAGGAGAGTAAGCTCTGTTTTTATTATTACACTATTTTTTTCCCACAAAGATCTGAATGAACAGTTTCAAAATATCTCACTCTTGCTCCCAGCAAAGCCAATCAAAATTACCTCCATCATTATTGAAAGAACTGGTTAAAACTTTATAGTGGGTGGTTTATTGACTTCGTGACTTTGTTGGTTTGTTTTTTCTTTTAGTATATTATATACTATATTTCATATATAAGACCATAGATTAGATCCTTTTGTCATTTCAGCTAAAGAAGATATATCAAACACATCTGCATTAGCTTAGATCCAGTTCAGGTCACATTTCAATACCAAAATATTTACAAGGCTTCTATCTCGTTACTTCTATCAGCTGAAGTCCTTACAGTCCAGTAACATACAAAGATACTTTTGTTTTACAAAGGGGGCAAGAATTGTCTTCTTAGAGTTTGCATGGCAAAAAGTGTTCCTTTCCCGTTCCACATGCTTAACAAACTCAAATTTTCCACTAGGTGCTGTTGGTTCCTCTCCTCTGTATCAACTACATATTCAAATGTCACACAGAGTAAGTAGCATGGCACAAAAAGAGAGAATTTTTGATATCTGGATTTTGTATTAGCTCCTTAAAATCCTTAAGAAAACTTCTTTGCTCAATTCAGACTATAAAAAGGCAGCTAGTTCATGTAATCTAGGAGGCTGGCACTGTTAGAAGATGAAGTCTACATCCATACCAACCTTTGCATCCAGAATATTGAGTGTGGTTTCAATTTGTTGGATACGGAGAGAGAGTGCTGACAATTTCTACAACAGAAAACAATTAGGATGTGAAAACACTCCCCTATGCACTTGTACATATAAAACAGTTTGCACCTAGTTAAAAAAAATCACTTTTGTCTTCTCCCTGCCGAAGGCAGAGCAGAGTGTAAATGAGATTATGACATTATGAAATAAATGAAGCAATGACAACCCTTTTTAGTATAGTAGCTACAGCGGTACAAATTTTAAATAATTTTACTCTGCATTTGGTTTTCCCATATAATGACTGACAGAAGTGAAGACAGACTATGCACAAAAGAAAGCCAAAGTAAATAAGGTATTACTTTGGGCAACTGGAGAATCATGGTAGATGTATTGTACTCTCCCAGTTACCAAAAGATCTTTCTTGAAAACTTTTTACAGATGTGGAAGACCAAAAGAGATGATGTGTGTGTATGTAACTGAGCAAATAAAATATCAGAGAAAATCTGATAATTAATACAGCAGGTGATTCAAAGTCCTATACAGTCAAAATCCACAATGAATCAGAACTAACCAGACACTTTATATGCTCCAGGTGCACCTCAATCAAATTTTGACTTTTTTTTAAAATACAACTTAAGTTTTTCTAAATCACTCCATAAGAACTGCCAGTCTTTTAACTAATCACTACCATACTCCACCAGACCTGTCCAAGTGAAGTTGGCTAGAGTGCTGGCTGGCAGATATGTACCATTCTGACAGCTTTCTGGCACCTTGGCAAGATTCTGCCTGGCTCTGAAGCAGAACTTTAACACCCTAAGAAAATGGTAGTTCTGCCAATATGTTAGAAAAAGTACAAGGAGACTGACAGGAGTTAGTCTTTTTGGATAGTGCACTGACTTGTTTACAGATGGTCCTTTGTTCATCAAGAGGAGTCAGTTCCTATTGGAAGGAACTGTGTGTCCTACATGTAACTGGGTAAAGGGGAGGGAAGACGTACAAAAGACAATTATGCAATTTTATGGGTCTCTTTGACTAGAAAAGAGCCAAGAAATTTAGAGTTAAGGATGGTGTCAGCCCTGATTTTGAGTTTCTTGGCTTCTGTTGACTTACACCACGACCTTTCACATTAAAAACTCTTCTGTACTTCATAAATACAAAAAACTTCTCAAGGAGTATATAAAGCAACTATTTAGTCTCTTGGGTAACAACACATTTTGGTTAACTAATAACTGTTTTATTAGGCAGACTTCACAGTGCTGCTGCGTGCTTAAGGTGGCTTTAAATAAATGTGTTCTGATTTCCACAGAGCCCGTGGAAGAGGGAATACTGAGATCAGGTGACAACTGAGTTTTGGACAGCTGACAACAGCATCGTCAGGCAGTTACACTGTCCCACCTATCCAGTTACAAGAAGTTTAAAAACCCAGGAAAAAAGACTTCTTTTCCTTTGAAGCTCCATATATTCATGTGGTAGCCAAATTTTATACTTGTCACGGGTCTGGCTCTAACCTTCACCAACAAATAAGAGAATTTCTCAGATTACATGGTTTAGGCTTATTGGATTTGACTGCTACCCTAGCTCAGCTGGCTAGAGCTGTGTAGTATTCTTTGTTGAATAAACTAATGAAAAATTACAAAAAAACTCTGAAGACAAAAAGGTTACACTCAGAGCCACATTAGAAAACACCCTCTCTTCAAGGGAGGAAGCACTCTTGTCCTGTTCAGTGGACAATTCTAATCTTGTTGGTCCTGTGTACTTCCATTGACTCTAAAGTCACCACATAAACTTACTAAACCTAAGTATTTTTATTTTTCCCTCTTTTTACAGGAAACTGAAGTTAAAGGCTTCTTGTTCTATACTAATCACTTGCCAAAAATGTCCTTTTTTCTACATAAAAATAATGTACATTCAGAGCTTAGCATATCACTATTTTAAATCACAGGTGATAAAATCTTAATATAAGTTTTGATGTACCATAGGAATATGGCACCCCTCATCCATTCAAGACAAGAGCCAGAGATGAAGCTGCTCAGAACAAATTCCCTGTACCAGAAAGTTCAAAGACTGTGCCAAATGCAAAAGTTTAAGGAAATAGGATTGAGTGTGGCACAATCAGGAGTTCATGTGGATCTCTTGGGGAAAAATTCTGTCTTAAGCACTTACTTAAGAGAAACCTTGAACAGAAAGCAGACTGCATTTTTTGGTTTAAGCTACCAGTATTACTGCATCAAAAATACTTAAATGAATGGTTCTCATTTCTAGGATTTTTTAAATTGTATAAATGGACAATTGGGAAAATAATAAACATACCTCTTCACAAACAGTAGAAAAACGGTTGAGAAACTGCACTGTGTGAACCACAAACTGGTTTAGAAATGCTACTGTTCTTTTCTGCTGAATAGCAGGAACCTGCATTAAAAAATGTAAGAAAATTAGGTTACATATCAATGTCAATTTTCACACTTGGATTCAAATATCTGTTAAAACATACACATTTTTTAGAAGAAATTATTTGGAAATCTGTGTTAAGTGTGTCTTCTATGAATGTATACAAACCATTTTCTAATATACAGATTTACATATGCATCCAGACAAATCCTTTGCCACTAGAAATCTACTAACATGACAGTTCAGAATTTACAGGGCACACAGAAAAGGCAACAAGACCCAATAAATGAAGGACTGTTACCTTAAAGAAACTGCCTTTAGATGAAAGAGTGAACATTCCTGAAAATCAGTGTTGATGTTTTTTAAAAACAGTGAGGAAATTAGAATCTTTTCTTCTGGAGTTTAAGAAGGAAAAGCAAACTTGGCCAGCCATACTAATACTCAGTTATAACTAACATTATGACGAAAACTAAAGTGTAGTGATGTTGCTGTCTAGCAACAGTGGCTACCCATACTGCTTCTTATTTGCAAGCCCAGACTACCCTAAAGTTACCAAAAATTATCCTCCAGATCAGTTTTGATGCTCATATACTTTTCAGACTAAAATGTAGAATCTTACGTTTGCCAAAAGGAATGGTGGTCATATCGTAACACAGAGTTGGCATTTTTATTTAAACCATGACTGAAGATTGAAATCAGGAACTTTCACACTAGTTTATGTATAAAAGTATAGTGCCTTATAGTTAATAGCCTTGGACAATTGCTTTAAGTCTTAAACTTCACACAGGAAATTAACCTATGAAATTGTCATTGATTTAAGTGGAAGATTTACAAGGAATATTATTGGCAGCCAAGATTCTGCTGCACTTTTTTGGTGAATACAGTGACTCTCTAGTCTTCACCTCTTTAGTCATTGATTTATCAGGGCATTCAATATACAATTGATATATACGATTTTTTGGTGAGATTTTTGTTGCTACTATTTCCAGCCTTCAGCCTGTGCACCTGTACAACTGGATCTGCTAAAGTTCAATTCTGTGGTTCCAAAACTTGTCAAGCAGTGCTTATGACCTTAGCAGAAATTTGCGGGGTGGCACAGAACATGGAAGAATTACTGCGTCAACTGGAACTGTCCTGTCTTTATGCTCTGTATTCAGGAAATTAAGTTTAAAAAGGAAGTTTCTACAACATTAAAACACATGAATAAACAACTCTGCACGGGATTTCCTTCACAGATCCACGTTTGAAGCGGCTTAGTCTTTAAATACAACTTTATCACAGAATTTGTGGCAAAACGCCTCTGGAGAGCAGCCGCAGACCCAGCTGAGGGCCAGCGCCCGCCCGTTCCCGGCTGCGCGGCGGCACCGAGGGAGCGCCGCTCGCCCGCT